>CAXANZ010000128.1:0-29227 GCA_963970385.1 Theonella swinhoei
CCTCCCTTTCTCCCTCCTCCCTCCCTCCCTCCCTCCCTCCTTCCCTCACTCCCTCCCTCACCCTCACCCTCTCCCCCTCCCTCCCTCCTCTCCCCTCCCTTCCTTCATCATACATATTCCTCCATGTAATAAACCAATCAGCTAAGCCTTCAGTAATGCACATCCAATCACTGTCACTATACCAACTCAATGAATACCTCAGTTAACAATCCATTAGTGTTAAATATGCACATCACAGTATTGAGCAAACAATGTACGGGTCATTGCAGCTGGGCAGACTCCTCTGCTACTTGGAATCCAATTACCATAACTGCATTTTATGGGTCATAGCAGGCCTTCGGATAGCTTCAGTCACACCTTGTGGAGTGGCCGTTAGAGGAATTCTCACTGGGTTGGTTACACCCATGCTGCTTCTACAGAAGTGATCTAGTTCAGAAGGAATGTGCAGCAGCTCTGCCTCAGTGGGTAGAATGGGTCTCAGGAATAGCTGTGTGTCGTGCAGGGTTTCAGTAGTAGTGTGGGTGTCAGGGAATAGGTAATTGTATTAGTGTGTGTGTGTGTGTGTGTGTGTGTGTGTGTGTGTGTGTGTGTGTGTGTGTGTGTGTGTGTGTGTGTGTGTGTGTGTGTGTGTGTGTGTGTGTGTGTGTGTGTGTGTGTGTGTGTGTGTGTGTGTGTGTGTGTGTGTGTGTGTGTGTGTGTGTGTGTGTGCGTGCGTGCGTGCGTGCGTGTGTGTATGTGTGTGTGTGTGAGAGGGAGGGAGGGAGGGAGGGAGAGCCTCCCCATCCTCATCGACCACCCCCATTACATCCCTTGGGCAGCCCATGGTGTGGGTGTTGTTACCATATTGTCAGTTATTACAACGAATTCCTGGCCATTAATTTCCTTTCACCTTACTCATCCCCCCACACCTCCAGTACCTACTAGTACCACTATACCACTGTACCGACCCTCAACTGCAGGCATTTCACAAAATGAACGAACTGCACAAGTAGTTCCTTAGCAATACTGTACAATACGTACTACTTTCAAGTCTTTAATGATAATTTTCTCTCTTTCTTCTGGTCTTCTTCAGTGGTCGTCCATTGTTGCTCTGGCCACACTACCAGCTTTGAGAGAGTTAAAGATTAAAGGCAATCCCCTTTTCAGAGGTATGTACACATTGAGTGTCATGTGACTTGTGTGGTGTGGTCACACGACTTGTGTGTGGTTGTCACATGACTTGTGTGGTGTGGTCACATGACGTGTGTGTATGTGTGTGTGTGATGTGGTCACATGACTTGTGTGTGTGTGTGATGTGGTCACATGACTTGTGTGGTGTGGTCACATGACGTGTGTGTATGTGTGTGTGATGTGGTCACATGACTTGTGTGTGTGTGATGTGGTCACATGACTTGTGTGGTGTGGTCACATGACGTGTGTGTGTGTGTGATGTGGTCACATGACTTGTGTGGTGTGGTCACATGACGTGTGTGTGTGTGATGTGGTCACATGACTTGCAGGTGATTCTGACTTGGATTCTCGGCAGTTGGTCATAGCACAGCTTCCATTGCTACAGGGCCTGAACGGCAGTCCAGTGAGTACTGTTGCCATGACTACAGGACACACCCTCAGTCTACATGTCTACTGTTTGAATTACTGCTCTGTGTGTACGTGGTTGTGTATGGATGATGTAATGATAGCCAGCAATGTCCTACACCTTTTGGGAATGGATGGGGGGAGAGAGAGCAGGTACCAGATCTTGACCAGTATCTGATACCTCTTGGGAAGAGCAGGCCAGGACATAACCAGTATCTGGTTCAGTGGTTCTGTTGTCTGCCCCGCCCTACATGTGGGGTGTCCTCACTGACTATTAGTCATACCAGTTGATACAATGTGTTATGGCCTACATCAGCTTATGGAATTACACAATCCCCCAGCCAATATGATGGCTACTTGCCGGGCTGGGGTATCAAAATAGTCAGCCATCAGACCATGCCCCTCACTGTGTGTGTGTGTGTGTGTGTGTGTGTGTTCTGTGAAGGTTACCGCCCATGAGAGGGTGAATGCTGAAAGGTACTATCTGATGCGGTACAACTCGGCATGGGTGGAGTCACGTGAAAGAGATGAGGATAAGAGAGAATTTGAGCAAGCTCATCCTCTCTATTCCCAACTGGCTGCAGGTGAGACTCAATGGATGGAGGTAAGCACCTTTACCCTCCCTCCTCTCTTCCTCCTAGCCCACAACATACCTCTGGAGGTACTGCAGTCCAGACAGACATCAAGAACACTTAGGAATACTCTCCTCTGTATCCAGCTGGGTTGTAATGTCAATGTCAAAAGCCAGCTGAGCTGCTTTGGTGACTTAGTGGTTTAGTTGGTAAGAGAATTGCCTGAAACGCTGATGGTCGTGGGTTCAAATCCCAGCCGAGGCAGCCTATTTTTTTGGAAAAATGACCGTTTCGGGCAAATTGTGTTGTGTTGCTTTGCCTTTCTGTTGTGGTGGTGTTGTGTTGCCCTTCTCAGTATCTCTGGAAATGATCGTTCATGTATAACATTTGATTGTAGAGATGAACTTCATGAAACAATTTGCTCCACGGTCAGTTCCTTAGCCTGCTCCACACAGCTGTGAGTGTATCCTGTCCTGACCAGCCCGAGGCCAAACAGCTCTGTAAGAAGCTGCCTGGGTCCATGACTGTTCAGAAGCTGAAGGGGTTGCTCCAGAGGGTGTATGGAGTGGACACAGCTAGTCAGAGGCTGGCCTACCTTGACACCACAGTACATTGCTGCACGATACAGTTTGATGACATTTTAACCCCCGATACCAGGACACCTTGCTGATCAGGACACCTCACTAATCAGGACACCTTACTGATCAGGACACCATTAATCAGGACACCTCACTAATCAGGACACCTTACTGATCAGGACACCTCACTGATCAGGACACCTCATTAATCAGGACACCTTACTGATCAAGACACCTCACTAATCAGGACACCTTACTGATCAGGACACCTTACTGATCAGGACACCTCACTAATCAGGACACTTTACTGCCCTAAGTGGTGCCCAGACTAGAGACCAGACATTGCTCAGAGGAGCCCAACTGTGACAGCTGCTCTCTCTCTTCCAGAGACACATTGAGATTGAGATGGACGATGACTTAAAGCAGCTGTCCTACTATTCTGTCCAATCAGGTGACACCATTCTGTTGAGGTGGTAACCATCCCATCATACAGACTATGTAGCTTAAAATTTTTATTCACAATCAGAATATATTTTGAATACCAGTAAAAATGTAAGTTATAGAGACACCACGGCTCCATGTGGTGCCTCATAGGATCCTAGCAATAGCCGGTCTCCAACATCCAGGACGTGACTGATGCTCTCTATAACCTCCCCACCTTCATCGTGGAGACTCCTCGTGATCTGGCCCCGAGTGTCGACCTCAATGATCAGTCCATGTTTCGGAAAGATTCGAGCAATGAACCGAGCCAAGTGCAGCTGCAAGGAATGGAATAGGAACACTCACAACTGTAAGGAATGGAATAGGAACACTAACATAATTAAAACACCTCGATAAACAGGCACTTTTTGGCTGACTTAAATACCACTTTGTATCCCCTGAATCCAAGAAGTTTCTTGTACTCCTGCTAGCATTGCCTCCAGGCCCAGCTCCTCACCTTCACTATCAGAGACCTCAGAGAGGGGTACTCCGTTAGGAGGTACTCCAGAGCTGGTGCTGTCCTGGTCAGTGCAAAGGGCACCCAGTAGCCGTCACCTCCACTGGTGGGGGAGACATTGTCAGGTAGTCCAGGGAGATTATCAATGAACACATCACTACTGCCAGCCTTAGGGCCACTCAAGTAGTACCTAGAGAGGTAGTTACACTCTAACACACACACTTGGGAAAGAATGAAGTATCGTGATTAGTGAGGTGTCCTGATTAGTGAGGTATCCTGATTAGTGAGATGTCCTGATTAGTGAGGTGTCCTGATTAGTGAGGTGTCCTGATTTTATTGGTTGAGACAATAACTATTATTGAGGATGCCTCATTTGAGGGTGTCACTAGTTGCCAAAGTCCTTCAAGTGATACCTCATGATTCTTGCTCTGGAAGTCTCTGCAAACAACAAGGTGGTGTTGTCGTGACTGAGGCACAGCCCATTGGGAAGATGGAGACTGTCAAGAACTACACGTGTCCTATTTAGTGAGGGGTCGTAGTGCAGTAATTGACCATTTGGTCTGCCTTCGTATACCTCCAGAATCACATCACGACGAAGAAACTTCTTACTGGAGTCTGTAAAGAAAATACTCCCATTTTCTAACACCACTAAGTCATTAGAGAAGTTAATGAAAGGGGTGTCCTCATTCTCCTGTCTCTGTGGCACCAAAATGTTAACCTCTTTGGAGAGAATGTTAATTTCCAACAATCCAAAACTGCTATCGGCTGCATAGAGAAGGTCTGGTCTGGAGGGATGAAGATGGAGACCTAACACTCTTCCACAGTGGTCCTCAGCAGCCGGTGTTCCTTGAAGTAATGTAACATATAGCATCTGTAAGACATCTGTTGGTGCTGTGAAAATAACTTACCACAGTCATGGAATGGCGGTTGGCCTACTCTGAGGACAGTGGTATAGTTGGAGAGATCGGGAAGCAGGCGGACCAGTCGGCCATCACCCAGACCAGTGTACACATAACCTGTGTGGTAGGAGAGTTGATATCAATCTCCTCCCCCTAGTCCCTCCCCCTCCTCTCTTGCCTTCACTGTCTCTCAAAAAGGACTCCGGTTGCAGCAGCTCTCCAGGGAAGAGCAGTTTTGCTTTCTTCAAGTGTGTGTTGATCTTCAGTGCCCCTTCAAAAGGCCTCAAGCTGCCCTCACCAAACCTGGGGAGGAGCGAATTGGGAAGCTGTACACTCACTGGAGTGTAAGAGGCACGTTAGGCCATCAACCTGTATGCAATGGGGTCAATGGGGAGTGGTAGACACCAGATGACAGCTGCAATGAGTAGACCCGTCACAGTTGTCCACTTTACACACCCATAGCTACTGCAGTGATATAATGGCTCACTTTACACGCCCATAGCTACTGCAGTGATGTAATGGCTGAACCGCCAATTACCAGGGAAGGTATGACAGACCCGCCTTACCCGCCAGTTGATTTCCTTTCTACTAGCTCTGTCGCAGTCTCCTCTGCCTCCTGTTTCCCGGCGGCCGCTCGTCTTCGAACCTGTGACATAGCTCAACTAAGTTTACTGCGCATGCGTACAACGGTATTCGTATTATTCCAACAGATGATTTATGATAATGAAAGGGCAGAAAGAGATAAGAAGTATCCAGTCAGTGATCACCATCCTGGAGCAGCCTGAGCTAACCTCCGCATTCGTCTGTGCCGGGAAATGAGCAGCTGGTCAAGGACACAACCCCACTTTAGTGCAGTGTACACATACATACCTGGTGTTTCTGTCTTGGTCTCTCATCTTCTTCTCCATCTCTGCGTCTGTGAGCACCTGAATGGTGGGCCCCCAGGCCTCTGCATCAGCTAGCTGCCTCACAGGGAACTTCACTGGGGGGAGCGGTGCCTCACTGGGTTATGGAGGAGAAAATTACAGCACAACTTTTGACATAAAATGAAATATTAAGGACTTAGAAGGGGGCACCAAATAGAGAATTAGACAACCTCCAGAAATCAGGAGCTAACGGTGTCGAGGTGTTTATTCTTGATGATGTGTACACACATATGTACCTGAAAGCATATGTCTTTGCATGCCATGAGAGTTGACCACGAATGGAGTAAGCTATGGTTGTGACAAACTCTCCTCCCAGTCCGAGATCGGCACACAGCATACGTGCAAACTCCTCTGGACTGTTTAGAGGGTTGGAGAGGTCCCATTCGAACTGGTCCACAAGAGATATGTTACCTACATGGATGTTGAGCTGCAGAATAGAGGGAGAGAGAGAGATGGAGGGAGAGGGAAAGATGGAGAAGGAAGGATAGGAGGGAGGGAGGGTAAATCCATAAATTCCCCATTCTCAACTTGCACACCTTTACAATCACTCTTCTATCCTCTTCGTCCTCTGGTATCATATCAGTAGAGAACTGCTCACACTGTTGTCTTATAGACTGGGCAATGGGCCCGGCAAATGAGCCGGGAGGCAGTTCGAGATCGTCACACAGGATTTCTGCAAACTGCTCTGGAGTCAGCATCATTTCTGCAGTCATCAATAACATTAATAAGCCATTCTCATACCCTCTCCCCCATCCTATAAAGTTCAAGACAAACCATTCTTATTCCAAGTGAATGTGTCCCTGAGTTTTTGGCCATCGATGTCAATGTCAAGTCGAATTGGCACTAGCACTTCCGGTTGGATGGAGGTATTGTGTAGCAAGGTGGGGACCTTGTCATCATAACTGTACAAGAGAGGAGACAATTATCTTTGCTCCGATGAGGATGAGCAGTAAAAACCTTCTACTTACCACAGAGGGAAGCTTTTGACTTTTTTTCCGGATACTCCGTTTTTAAACCTGCCGACAGGGCTGGCGCAGGGGACAGCGTCCAGGTGGAAGGAACTGCTTGGAATCTGTGACACCCACGAGCCCTTCTTCCTGGTGTTGGCTCCACTGACTGCAGTCCCCACGGAGCTGGTCGACTGAAGCGACGGAGGATTACGTTCTGCACTAGCAGGTTCAAAGTTCAGAGAAGAGCGGTACTTGTCGTCATTCCCGCTCAAGACTTCCTCTACCTCCGAGGCCCGCACGATCTGAACGTTAGAGGATATGTTACTGTGGCCATAGCCTATCTGTTCACTGGCTATCCTCCGCTCGTCGGCGCTCATCTTCCTCTTCCATAGCCCAGGGTACTTCTTGTAGAGGTCGCCTCGAAACATACGCAGGTGGTTGCCCACCTCAGAGCCGAGGTAGTACTCCTCACCATCTTCTCCCAGCCGAAATGACTTGGGCTTCGGTCCGTAGGTCTTTAGTGTAGTGCAATACGCTCTTGAGGCCATTGTGAACTGCCAAGGTGCACTTTCTCCAATTAACGCCAACAATTTAGCGCGCGCCCCCTGTCAACTTTCAAACCACTCGTCATGGCGGCCCTTCCATCCATGGCTCCCTTATCAGCCTTCTCTAGAGGCAGAGCTATCGAAGTTGAGAGCAGAATCGCAAGAAGACGCAACCAAGAAGAAGCCATGAGACGGAGATGGGACCAGCACTGGGAGTACCTCCAAAGACGGGACATCCAGTCATCAAAACGTGCAGCCTGGTCTGCTACACCCTCATCACGGAGCCCTCGCGGTACTAACAGACATCAGCAGATGGAACTAGAGAAAAAGAAGCGGAATTTAGAAGAGAGACGACAGAAACTCAGACAGCTGCTTCACGAGGAGCAGCTCAGCTACGAGGTATACTGACTGTCTCTCTCATAACACCAGTCACTGGAGTTCCAGTATTTTTATTGCATAGAAAGAGTTGAAGGAAAACACAAAAGACCAACTGTCACACATGAAGAGCAGGTACAGCACTACTAAGGCTGTGTATAACACAGTATGGTCGAGTGTGTGTTGGTACATGTACATGTAGAGTGGACCACTTGAAGCACCACAGGATAGAGAGGGAGAAGGAGGTAGGGTGACTTCAGTAATGCTCATGTCTTGGGTGTTGTGATTGTCTTCCCTCTCTCCCCTCCGTAGCTGGCGGAGGAGAAACGTTCAGAGCATTGGAGAGCTAACTGTCATGAGCTAAGAGAGATGGAGGTCAGGCAGAGAGAGAAGGCACTGCAGTCCAAGTGGAAAGAGCAAGTCGATCGGAAGATAGAGGTGACCTCAGCCTCTTAGTCTTAGTGACATGTAGGTTACCTCATCTCCCTCTCCTCCCTCTACCTCTACCTCTCCTCCTTCTCCCTCTCCCTCTCCTCCCCCTCTCCCGCTCCTCCCTCTACCTCTACCTCTCCTCCTTCTCCCTCTCCCTCTCCTCCCCCTCTCCCTCTCCTCCCCCTCTCCCTCTCTCTCCCTCTCCCTCTCCCTCTCTGTAGGAAAATGAGTCAGCTAGGAGGGAGAATGAGAGGTAAGTTACTGTAGTTCAAATTACAACAAAGAAAGAAGCTTGGTTTGTAGGTATGAGCAACAGCTAAGGAAAGGAAGGAAGGAGGCAATCAGGTTGGAAGAAGCAGAGAAAAGAAAGCAGCATAGGTAATTACAATGGGGGGACCCCTGGTCATTTTCAAATAATGACCAAACCCAAGTGATTGTACTGAGTGGTTGTTTCTCTGTGAAGTAAGGAGAAGGAACATGCGGAGGCCCTTCACAGACAGATGATGGAGGTGAAGGCTCGGGAGGAGGAGGTGGGTCACAAGATTGGTAAGTTTTCCAACTGTGATGGTGTGTCCGTAAATCGTGCAGGCTGCTCAACTGGAGGCAGAGCAAGCCAGGATTCAGGAGGAGCAGTTAGAACTACAAGTAGCAGTGAGCACATGTACACCAACACTCAGTGTTCAGTTTTCACTCTGGCCTGTCTCTTTGTAGGAGGAGAGACGATTGAAACTCGAAGAGGCTGCAAAAAAAGCCAAACTCGGGTAAGAGGGAGTATCAGCAGTGTGCCATGACCTCTCACGACCCTCTTCCCGGCTACTGTCTCCAGGAGGGTGCTGAGTCGACAGGCTAAGGCCCAACTCCGCAGGAAATCTCAGAGGATACAGGAAGCACTGGTGAGAGACCATACTGACTAGGTCGCTATTGGCCTTACATTTATCGTTAATATTAGGAACTAGACTTGAAGATACTGAAAGACTTGGCAGAAAGAGTAAGTGTGTGTGGGTGGGGGGGTGGGTGGATGGGTGAGTGTGAGTGAGTGTGTTAGTGGGTGGGTCAAATGTTTCCCTGTTCACAGGAGGTACTAGAGAGGGGACTGGAGACAGAGAGGAGAGAGAGGGCCAAGGCAGATGCCTCATGGATGAAACAGGTAGGCATTCCCTTACTGTCAGTATATATTCTGGAGGAGGGCTGTTATCAGTGGCCACTCCCACTAATCAGGACACATGAAATAATGAAAATCCATCACTTTCAGGTAGTTAGTGAGCAGTTGAGGTTGGAGAGGGAGAGAGAGGCCGAGCTGGATATCCTCTACCAGTGAGTCGGCCCCTCTCATTTACAGCCAATTAATTTTTTCTGGGGTACCAATGTGTCAGGGAGGAGGCAGCTCGGATGTGGGAATGCAGAGAGAGAGAGTGGGAGAGAGAGAGACAAGCAAGAAAGAGACTCATGAATGAGGTACATAGTCACTCCTGCTATTGTTTATTGTTGTTGTTTACTGTGTACTGGTGTTGTTTACTGGTGTTGTTTACTGGTGTTGCTACTTCTTATTATTTGCTTCTTGTTGATCTAAAGGTGTTTGCAGAAAGACAGGAACAGTTGCAGGAGAAGATGAAGTCCCTCCAGCTACAGCAGGTTCATCTGTGTAGGATGTCAAGCCCCTCTAATCAGGACACCTCACTGATCAGGACACCTTCCTTTGTCTCTATGTACTCTTAATACATAAGATCAGGACACCTCCCTAATTAGGACACTTCATTCCAAGAGTGTGTGGATTTGAGCTCCCCGTATGGAGCTGTGTGGTGGTGTGATAGATACATGTACATTGTAGGCCTTGATGCATTATGCCAGCTTAATATTAGGTGCCCATTAAATCCCATATGACATTTCCCTTGACTGTAACTACTCCTCTGAGCAAATATGCAGGCTCATTCTGTTTTGATGTGTGTATAGAATTTGTCTCAAACAATTAAAAGTGGTAGGTCACTGAACTGACTGTTTCTCTATCCAGACAGAGTCAATTCAGCAGAGAGAGGCGCTGCTGAGAGAGATGGAGGCAGTGGCTGTACAGACAGCCAGAGAGACACACAGACAAAGGGACGAGCAGACCAGCCGTGCCGAGGAGCTACAAGCCCAAGTGGGGGGTTGGTTGGGGGCTTGTGCATGTGGGCATTGAATTTCCCTCGCATAGGTGGAGGAGAAGAGAAGGAGAGCTGAGAAAATGAAGGAACAATATGAGAGAGAGCTTGCTGAACAGAGGTACAAACCTTGGTACAACAGCTTCTTCTTCCTACTTGTATGTTCAACTGTACAGACATGCAGAAGAAGAGTATGCATCTCTCATGAAAAGAGAAAAAGAGAGACTGTTGTCATCTGGTCATCAGCTGAAGGTTGATTATATGCATGATGGACTGACCATTCATTGAGCTACTTCTAATCACACCTTCTCCTTATCCTTAGTCTCATGGCAGGAGAAAGCAGGCCTGGTACTAACATCACAGATCACAGAGTCATGTTTGCATGTATATGGTGTGTTTATGTTCCGTACGGATGCTTAACCAACGGTTCAAAGGTTCAAAGGTTCAAAGGTTCAAAGGTTCAAAGGTTGATGCACATTAAGCCAGGAAATGGCAAGGCATACACAAAACCAAACACAACAATTATGCTACTGATAATACTTGGCGTATTCAAAGATCTGCAAACTGCCGTGAATGAGAGAGTTTATAACATTGTCTGGGTCATGAAGAGGTGTGTGGGAGAGAGTGTAATGATGGAAATAGGGCACATTCATTAGGGATCCGCAAAGGTGACAAATGTCTGGCTTGAACTGTGGTCTGGTTAGTTCCCGGTATAGGGCCTGGAGATGGTTGGTACCACGAGGTCCCTGGTCGAGAGCCATGTCCCACAGTCTCAACCAGGACGTCTCAGAGGCAATCTGTGATGCCAGAATTGTGCTGTTGTGATGGCTAGCTTTGGAGATGCAGGTCGACCAATCCGCCTTTAACACTTCCTTCTTGATTGCACACAAATCAGACATGCCACTGAGCAAGGCATCAGTGATGCCATGGCTTGCAAGCCTCCCCTCCATCGCTCGACATTCCTGAACCAGTCGGAGGGAATCTTGGTTTGACTCGGAAAAAATGTGACACCCGATGGTTTCTCCCTCTTTCTTACTCACTTTTGACAGAAGACTGAGTTTACGGATGAAGACCCTCACAGTCACTGAAGGCAATTTCAGAGCTAGACGTGTGGATAATGTGGAGTGATGTTTTGAGAGCCTCAATATGCGTCGCCCAATTTCTCCTTGGAAAGACTCCAACAGATGTAGTGTGGAGTCAGAGAGAATCCAATTCTCGCAACCAAAGAGGAGTACCGGGAGAACGCAGACTTCATAGATGCTCCTTGCTGAGATTGGGTTCAGCTGGCCATGGAATGTTCCAATAGCTCCAAATGCAAAGAAAGCTCTCCTTGCTTTTTTGATGGCTTCATCGACAGCTCTTGTGGCAGATAGGTCCCAGGACCACCAGTATCCCAGACACCTGGCCGTCAGATGTGGTGTGAGAACCTTGTCTCCAAGGATGGCTATAGGTGTCAGTTCTGATGGCTTTGTGGGTGATACTAGCACTGCTTCACATTTAGTAGGATTTAGAGTGAGTCCATTCTCCAGTGCGAACTTGCTTACAGTGTTGACTTGCTCCTGTAAGGTAGCTTGGGAGCTGCTGATAGTCCGTATGTCATCAGCATGAATGAAAGCTCCAGCAAAGGTGTTGCCAATGAATGGACCTAGCCCTTTGCTTTGTATAGACTGGAGAAGTGGATCCATAATCAGAGAGAAGAGAACTGGTGAGAGGACGGAACCCTGGAGAACCCCACGTTCAAGGGTGAACATAGTCGACAGAGACCCATTTACTCGAACCATACCCTTTGGGGAGGTGTACCAGCTTTTCAGGAGTCTCCAGGCCCTGCCATTAATGCCAGCGTCATAAAGACGCCGTAAAAGGACAGGGTATTGGACAGAATCAAATGCCTTTTGTAGGTCGTAGAAACACGCCGGTTGATCCACCGGCGCGCGCATATTGACAGAGCTAGAGCTAGAGCTATAGATATAGAGAGCGATCCAGTGAACAGTAACGACAGTGAGGCTGCATTCCAGACGTACGTGGAAGCAGCACTCCCTCCAGTACACAGCTGGGTATAGAATCGGTTGCGCATCGGGTGAGTCCGGTTGGCCAATTGGACGTCCAGTTGATTAACCGGGGGCCGGTTGTTCAACGGGTCATCCGTGCGCATCAAATTAAGAGTTCAAGAGAGTAATTTTGAAAACTACTGCATGGGTGCCGACACTGCAACGAGCCTTAGCGAAGAGGCGGAGGAGACCGTGCTGCAGCTGAAGGTACCTAATATCTCTCGCCTGGAGGACGTGGCGTTTAGTAAGATAGTTCAAATTAAAGACCACCAATGGTGAGAGACTGCAGCACCGTGTACCTTACAGTGTATGTTAGTTCGTCCTGTACAGTCGAACTATAGCTGCACATGCTATGGTATATTATTAATAGCATGTCATGTGTCAATGGACAGGCGGCTGATGGTGGTCCATCGGGAGGTGACACAGGCCTCCGATGGCAAGAAGGATGTGATGGGAGCCTACCTCCAGCACGTTGGGCTCAAGTCATCCTCACTTCCTGTCAGGTGAATTACATGTAAGGGTCTATACCACTGTCTCACTTGGGCTAGATATTTCAATGGGGGGAGGGGAAGAGGAGGGGAGGGAGGAGGGTAGATGGTGGCATGTGGTTTATATCTGGTGCTATTTGTCTGTATTTGGTCTCCAGTCCCTCAGTATTATTGTCTGAGGATAATTTGTGGCATGTCGTTTATTGTCGAGCGGAGTCAACGGGAGATTTTTCTATATATATTTAGATATGCACTGCACATATGGTAATGTTGTACGTGCTTCTAATTTTGCGTATTCATTCTCCTGCTTGCCAACAATGCATAGCATTCCACTAGTATATGGTGCCAATTTGTCTGTGTTTGGTCTCCAGTGCCTTAACCATTGTGGTGAATGTGTCTCTGACACTGGTCAACCAGGCAGAACCTGACAAAAGTTTCACTAAAGGTGAACTGAACACACACAATGTGATGCTGGACAGTTTATACTTACTGATACTATATATGTGCTCTCACAGAATTTAGACATCGGTACACTCGTGACTCCACTGATTGGGGCTATAGCACATTCTTACGATGGAAGGTAAGCCTCCCCTCCCCTCCAATCTGGTCCAGACACCTCGACACCTTTTACAAATACCCCCGATATTAGGACACCAATCGGGACACTAATCAGGACAACTTCTCCCGATATTAGGACACCAATTGGGACACTAATCAAGACAACTTCTCCCGATATTAGGACACCAATTGGGACACTAATCAGGACAACTTCTCCCGATATTAGGACACCAATCGGGACACTAATCAGGACAACTTCTCCCGATATTAGGACACCAATTGGGACACTAATCAGGACAACTTCTCCCGATATTAGGACACCAATCGGGACACTAAAAGAGAAGTGTCCAGATTGAAGTTTTCTCTCTGCTAGGTGATGGATGACCTCTGTTTGTCTGTGAAGATTGTTGGTTTTCTGCAGGATGTGGTCCACCCAACTAGAGGGTTCGTCAAAGACGATACTATTGTTTTACGTGCTCGTCTGATTTTTCCCGACCCTGATGCCCATGTAGACTCCACCCCCTCCTCATCACAATCCCACAACACCCCCTCACAGTCAATGGCACTGCCAACCTCACAAAACCACGCCTACTCCCATACACAGCTGCGACCCACACACAGCAGTGGCACCAACTCCCAGTCACAATCTCTCTCAATTTCTCTTCCCAATTCCCAAACATTTTCCCTCTCGCAATCATCACAGGGAGAATGCTCCCAATTGACGCCCACCACAACCTCCGTCCTCCCTCCTGAGATGGCCACATTCTTATCATGTCCTCGCTGCACTGAGCCATACGAGGAAGAGGGAAACAAATCCCCTAACACCCTCCACTGTGGACACACCTTCTGTTTAGGTGGGTCATTGTATACGTGACCATTTCATGCTCAGTTGTTAAGAACATCGCCTAGAAAATGGATGGTCGTGGGTTCGAGTCCCACCCGAGGCAGGTAATTTTTCCTTGAAAAATAACTGCTTTGGGCAAGTTGTGTTGTGTTGCCTTGCCTTGTCTTTCTAAGCATCTCATGGATGATTAAGTCATGTACATATATTACGCGTGTCTTACTTTCAATTCAGATTGTCTGGTACAACTCACAGTCAAAGGAGAGGGAGGGAAAGAGGAGATTACTTGCAGCACATGTGGTAGAGAGCATGTAGGCTCCACCAGCGACAGTAAGCCATGGTTCCCCAACCACTCCATGATACAGCTGATAGGAAGTGTGATTTCTAAAGCCAAACACTTTTGCCCCATTCACCAACACGACCGTAACTACTACTGCTTTCACGACAACACTCTGGTGTGTATTTACTGTGCCTACCATGGAGAGCACGCTGCTCATCAGTGCCGGCCAGTCGACGATGCAAAGAAGACCATTAGAGACCGATTGAGACCAGTACGGATCCAGGCCCAAGGCCGAATGACTGAACTCGAACGGCGAGTTCAACTTATGAAAGATGAGCAAGAAGGAATGAGGGCACAGACCCTAAGCTCTGCCAGACTTGTGGAGGAATACTTTGTGAACTTGGAGACTGCCTTGCACAAACAGCGTGACCACCTCCTCCAGGATCTGCAGTCACATGCCACCGACCTCCACACCTCACTGGAATCACAAGTCAGGTACAGTTGTATACATGTATATTCTCCATTGCAGCATTCGTGTGTGTGTGTGTGTGTGTGTGTGTGTGTGTGTGTGTGTGTGTGTGTGTGTGTGTGTGTGTGTGTGTGTGTGTGTGTGTGTGTGTGTGTGTGTGTGTGTGTGTGTGTGTGTGTGTGTGTGTGTGTGTGTGTGTGTGTGTGTGTGTGTGTGTGTGTACTTCATTTGGTCTTTGCAAATGGTAGAGATTTGGAGAAGACTCTTGCCAAAGTACGGAGGTCTTTGGAGGAGTATGACAAGTGGAAGGCCCAACCTGCTCGTGAAGCCCTTGCTAAAGTTGCCACTATCACTCAAACTCTCCAGGCCACTGCCTCGACACCTCTACCTCAGCAATCCTCCTGCCCTCAACTAAGAGTGTGCGTGGAGTTGCCATGTACCAGCCCACTGACCTCCCTCGGATCACTAGGTCATGTGACTGTCACATGTCCCTCTCCTTCTCCTTCACCTGGAGCTTCCAATAAAACACAGGAACAGGTCACGATTAATTAGTATAGGCACTAAATGTCTGATCTGGGAAATTTGCTCTCTACACACACTCTTTCTCTCTCTCTCTCTCACACACACACACACACACACACACACACACACACACACACACAATGCAGGAGGGAAAGGTGACTGAACTAGATGGAAACACACACCTCGAATCACAGCGAGAACAAGCAGAAGATGATGGGGAGCCTATTATGGCAGTAGACTCAGCCTCTGGCAGTGACACTGTAGCTGACCCACAAGATGGCGACAACCCTACTGGAGGGATGAAACGAAAATCTTCAGACACTTCCCCAGTTGTGAAGATGAAGAAGAGAAAGACTTAAGTTAATGGACATCTCCATATCTTTGTCTAGGCTCTTTGTGATGTCAGTGTTATATATTACGTAGTCAGCCCCGCCTAAATATGTTAGGCGCCGCGCAGTTAGGGAGGCAACTATGGCGGCCATTTGGAAGAGACCAGTTGATCTGTTCTTCGTGTTATCATTTGCAGCCTTTGCATTGATTGCTGCGACAATAGGTGAAGTACCATCCACGTGACTAGTCTGTGATCTGCCGTGCATGCTTTCTCCCATAGATTTCATTCAGTCGACCTACGGAGCCGTGTTGGAGCTGGAGGAACTGGAGTATGGAGCGTGGCCACCTCGTGTAGTAGTAGATCTGTACTTCTGGTGGTGTCAAACCTACGACACGCTACTGGGGCACAACCCAATCTGGTGAGAGCGTAGGATATACCTACCTATTTGAATAGCCACTGTTTCTGCACCTACACTACTTATATAGTCATTGACATTTGGGTAGTTAAGGTTTGTGTCATGATACCATCACGTTAGGAGCACAGTGCTGTAGCTAGTCTGACTCATTGTGTATATGTGTCTCTTTATAGGTTTAAGACATTGGCATATATGAGTCCTTTTGTCTACTTTCCATTTTACCTCTTTGCCATTTATGCCTTCATCTACAAGAGGGAGTGGATTCGAATTCCAGGTATACGTATGTGATGACAGTCTACCTGTAACATGTTATCAACAGCTGCAGTTCCACTGCTTTCAGTGTTTCAGACCAGTAGCCTAGATGCATGTACATATTCTTCACAGACTAGTTCTCCATTTCCCCAGCTCTGATGTGGGCCTGGGGGATGCTTCTGACTCTCCTGGCAACGATACGAGAGCAGCTGCAGGGGCCCTACAAGACTAAAGATGTTCCAGTGATTCTTGTGGCTCATGGAGCATATGTTGCGGTCCCCATCTTCCTCATAATTAGAATGGCATTCAGTCCTGTATTTGGTAGTGGCAAAGAAAAGTTGCCATAGCATGATGTAATGAACATTCTAATCATTTCAAAATTACACTTGATCTTATTTTTTAATTTGAGCTGTGAGTTGTGTTCTTCTCAGTGTGATATGCAAGGGAGACAAAATCTGAGCCTTATTACCTAAGGGGGAAGGTGTCTTGTACTCGTGTTTATAGCTGTACTGGAGGGATGAAGCGAAAATCCTCAGATACTTCCCCAGTTGTAAAGATAATGGACATCTTCACTGACGTCTATGTCTAGGCCGCGTACGTAAATGGCCAGCCCCGCCTAAATTCGTCAGCTTTAGCCCCACCCAACTGTATTAAAGTGCCAACTTCGAGGGAGGCATACCCCATGCAACGAGGGTTACTATGGCGGCCATTTGGAAGAGACCAGTAGATCTGTTCTTCGTCTTATCATTCGCAGCCTTTGCATTGATTGCTGCGACAATAGGTGAATACCATGCACGAGACTAGTCTATGATCTGTCGTGCATGCTTTTCTCCGTATAGATTTCGTTCAGTCGACCTACGGAGCCGTGTTGGAGCTGGAGGAACTGGAGTATGGAGTGTGGCCACCTCGTGTAGTAGTAGATATGTACTTCTGGTGGTGTCAAACCTACGACACGCTACTGGGGCACAACCCAGTCTGGTAAGAGTGTAGTTATAAGGACGGTGATGCAAAAACTACTGACTTGTGCCCAAACTGGTTCTTGGTTCTTGGTTTCATTGGGTGCACACATACAGTGTTATTGCTAATTGTATGTATGTGTCTCTTTACTGATAGGTTTGAGTCATTGGTAATTGTGAGTCCTTTTGTCTACTTGCCATTTTACCTCTTTGCCATTTATGCCTTCATCTACCAGAGAGAGTGGATTCGAATTCCAGGTGTGTGCTTTATAGAGCTATAGCTGCAGTTACACTGCTTTGTTTAACTATTAATAGCAGGCCAGTAGCCTTCCTGCAATATACATATTTTTCACTGATTAGTTGCATTTTCCCCAGCTCTGATGTGGGCCTGGGGGACGTTTCTGACTCTCCTGCCCTGTATACGAGAGCAGCTGCAGGGGCCCTACAAGACTAAAGATGTTCCAGTGGTTCTTGTGGCTTATGGAGCATATGTTGCTGTCCCCATCTTTCTTATGATTAGAATGGCATTCAGTCCTGTATTTGGTAGTGGCAAAGAAAAGTTGCCGTAATGTATGATGCTAATGAACGTTCTAAATAAGCGATTTAGTTTCAAAATTTTGTTACACTTGATCTTATTTGAGCTGTGAAGTGGGAGAGTTTGTGCTCTTCACCTCAGCGTGATATGAGACGAGATCTGAGCCTTATTCCCTAAGGGGGAAGGCAGTGATGGTTTCTTGTACTCGTGTTTGTAGCTGTATGCATGGTAGATGATAAGATCTACGTTACGTGCGCGACGTAGTGAGCTGAGCAGTGTGTTGTGTGTTACGCATGCGCACAGGTTGTAAAAACTGAAAGTTGTAAACAGGTCTTTCTAAAACAATTTCACTTTGTGTCATATGCAAACAAAAATAACTCGACCTGGTCAACAGCTAAGAGATGATGCGGCAACCGACGCTCGCCCTGGCTCTCGTAGCCGTGTACGCGCAGCTACTGTTCTGTAATGTAGCAGCTAGTTATTGCTACGACCATCAGACGGAGACATACGATGCTCGCTTTAAACCAACCTACTGTACTAAGTCGTGCACAGTGACACCTTTTTTCTCTCCCGATACGTCGGTCCAGGCCTACCTAAGTCTCATTGAAGGGGCAAAGGAGAGCATTGACGTCTACACTCCAAGTACGTTTTAGGCACTTTTTCCATTGAAACAGACATTCATTTATACTCTTACTGCAGCCTTTAAAAGCTGGGGAAACTGTACTGACCATGACGAGTGTGGGGGGATATGCACTGGCTGCCCCATACAGCAACAGAGAAACGAGACGTTTCCAGTGTTTCCTGCATTATTAAATGCAGTTCACGAACGAGGTATAAAGATTCGGATCATCACTAACAATTTTTCCATCCCAACCTGTCCTGGTAATATCTCACCGCTGGATTGGCTAGTACTGAACAATATTCAAGTGAAGTTTTATACCACCACTACCTTTGTACACACAAAGTACATGGCAATAGACAAAGGAGCCAAGACAGCTATTTCCTCTGTGAACTGGAGTTACACCTCGTTTTTGAAGAACCGCGAGGCTGGTGTGATCCTGGAGGACTGTACATGCTCGGCAATCACCTTCTACCAGTCAGTGTTTGAGTACGACTGGGACAATGGGATGGATTATGTCATGAATCAGACCTACTCTCCATCAGATATGAAGATCATCACTGACCCTGCTCACATGCCTTATGCTATGCTGAAAAACCAGACAATCCCAGGGGCCTTTGTGACACAACTCATCCCTCATCCTAATGTAGTGATCAAGCAAGCTTACACCTCACCTGACAATGCCAGAGATACATTAATTACATCGTCTTTTCATAATGCCAAAAGTTCTCTCCAAGTAGGTTTGCTCCATATTTTACCTGTACTGTAAAATGATAATATGGTCATATAGGTATTGTTGGTAGAGGAGCTGTTCATTTATCTTGGTAGTTCTAGCTGAGGATACTTAGCATTCATTCCCATCTGTTAAGATATGTGAATAATGTAGACTGGCACTGTCTACCACACTATGCCATTACTGCAGTACAGTCCCTCTACCCACCCCCTGTCAATGCCTGACATAGATAGTTTGCCTATAGGATGCTTTCTATTTTCAAAATGACATATATGCGTATGTGAAAACACTCCAATTAATATTATGATGATGAAAGTGATTATATATACACATGCAGTTGGCAATATACCAAGTCACTGATGATGGGCTGTGTGATGAACTGCTCAGTCTCTTCAAAAGAGGAGTGAATGTGACAATGTTAATCTGTCACAATATTATACCACCTTATAACTATGATAAAGCAATGGTATGTCATACATTGTATGATTATGCACTCACAAACATGACTCTTTATTTACAGGAGTGCTACAAGAAACTTTACTGTAATGGCATGAAAGGAAAAGTGCAATCTGCTTTTAAGGGGTTTCAGTTCAGTCACGAGAAGTACTGGATTGTGGATGGTACTACAGTCCACCTCAGCACTGGTATATATATTTACTGTGTGTAGCTGGCTACTTATATACTACAGATATATGAGAAATTTCAGAAATTTAGAGTGTACTATTCATATCAATGGTACTACTTTACACCTATTTTTGTCTGCAGGTAACTGGAGTCCTAGTGACTTTCCAAATGGCACATCCTGGGAGCCACACAAGCAGAGCATCAACCGAGACTTGCTGGTTGCCGTGGAGAGTGCCAGTGTGGTGGCCTATTTTGACGAGGTTTTCCATGCAGACTGGACTGGGGGCCAGGAATGGATTCCCTCTAAAGCCTGTGAGGACCAGGCAGCAGCTCAGGGGTGATGTCCATGACTAACACTTGTAGTGAATACGGAGTGCAATACACTGATACACATGCCATTGATAATGCTTATAAATATGTCAAAGGGATGATCATTGAGAGACGTGGCTGTAGGGTAAAGGACAGGATATAGAGTACGAACAGCAGCCTAGCTAGTAAGTCAGGGTTAGTGCAAGTACTGCTCAAAATCTTCAGGCTGGACACCAGGCTTAAAAATTCTGATTCCAGATGCTGGATTCTAGGGGAGAATAGGTTACTGATTAGTACACTATTTAATAGTGAGACGAATAATATACCTTTTCTGTACTTAGTCCCAGCTCAGTTGCAACATCAACTGCACACATTAGCTCCTTGTGACTGAGGCTACTGGGGAGAACCAGCTCCAGCATATTTGGGTTGTCTTTCAGTGCTCTGTGTAAACACACACATGCGGGGAAGGACAGTAGGGGTGTTTACATACACACACGAGAATGAACAGCAAATTATACAGCCGGTGCTTGAGTAAACCAACATACAGAATGACGTAAGGATTCCCCAGCCATACCTCAGTTTGGTAACCAAAAGTTCTCTGGTCTGAAATGGAACTTGAGTTGTTGCCTCGGTATTCTCCTCAGGCTTCTGAACAGTGGCTTCTAAACCAACACACACACACACACACACACACACACACACACACACACACACACACACACTACATACAGTCAACACTGTGTGCATATAACTATATAGGCCTGCCTTTAGATGGCTGCTGGAACATGTTGGTGTACAGTGACTTCTCCATAGACTTGAATTTCTTCACAGCACTGGAGAGGGTATAACCAAGGTGCATATCACGTGACGTGGGGCCATTCTTTACTACATTATACTGCGTTCTTCCAAGATCTTGCAACATGGTTCAAAAACCAGATATAAATCCCTCACCAATCAGATAACAGCAATTTGTCATGTGCTCGGTTAGACGCACGTGACTAATGAAGACGCAGTATCTGATTGGTCAGGAATATATATCCGGTTTTGAACAAAAACGCAGTAGTAAACAAATTTCCCGCCAGAGCGTTTTACGCGCCGGCGCCAAACTCTGCGTCCGCGCGAACTGCACTGTTAATATAGCTTTGGCACTCCTGAAACTGCGTGTAAGCCAGTAAGTAACAAGACGGCTGATAACCCAGAGGTTGCAAAAATGCTAAGACGAGGACTGACGGGTCGTCTGGTCCTTGCAGTGGTGTGTACACTTCTCCACTGTGCAGCGGCTAGTGACAATTGCTACGACCATCAGACGAAGACCTACGACGCTCGCTTCAAGCCCACTTACTGCATCAATACGTGCACAGTGACTCCTTTCTTCTCCCCTGACACGTCCATAGATACTTATGTGAAACTCATTGAAGACGCAAACGAGAGCATCGACATTTACACACCAGGTAAGCTGGTGAGCACAAGACTCAATGTGATCACAGTGATGACCGTATAGGGAAAATTGTGCTTGTGTGTAAGACAGTGTTGCCACAATGGCAATTCTGCCACATCCTATTATTAAATTCCTAACGAGATTCAAGTCCTCGTGAGAGTAGTGAATAAAATACGTTGAATACACTCACTACTACATACCTTTTATTGCACGTGAGAACTTTGTGTACTTAGTGTTCGTGTGGACACAATGCTAGTGTACATGTTCCTATCACATGCACACGTACTCCACTCCTTGCTAGTCCCTGGGCTAAGGTAGGTTGTGGTCAATTAGGAGCAACCAAGCTGGGCAGCACTTATCAGGGGTCAGTGTTATGAAAACACCACCTCAGAATGTACACATTAAATTTCAGGGCTGAGAAGCTGGATTTACTGCACCAACTACAAGGAAGAGTGCGAAGGGTGTACTGGATGTACTGTTGAAAAGCAGAAAAACGAGACATTTCCTGTGTTTCCAGCACTGCTGAATGCTGTCCACCAGCGAGGCGTCCAAGTACGTATTATCACCAACAACTTCACCATCCCTGCCTGTCCTGGTCTTATAACACCCTTTGATTGGTTGGTACTGAACAATATTCAAGTGAGATTTTATACCACTACAACCTTTCAACATGCAAAGTACATTGTCATTGACAAAGGAGCCAAGACAGCTGTCTCCTCTGTGAACTGGAGTTACACCTCGTTTTTAAGGAACCGCGAGGCTGGTGTGATCCTGGAGGACTGCACATGCTCGGCAATCACCTTCTACCAGTCAGTGTTTGAGTACGACTGGGACAATGGGATGGATTACGTCATAAATCAAACCTACTCTCCATCAGAGATGAAGATCATCACTGACCCAGCCTACATGCCCTACACAATACCACATGGCGATGTTAACGGAGGATATGTAACTAAACTAATCCCACACAGCAATGTAAAGATCAAGAGAGCATACACCTCACCTGACAATGCCAGAGACACAATAATGGCCTACTTTCCAGATGTAAAAACCTCTTTCAATGTAAGTCTATTCTCCTAGTGTAATAGTGTGTGTGTGCATCATACGAAGGGTGACCTGTATATACCATCCTCACACCTTCCAGCTGGCTGTATATCAAGTGACAGATGTCCAGTTGTGTGAGGAGCTGTTGAGTCTATTTAAGAGGGGAGTGAATGTGACAGTCCTCGTTTCAGATTACATTGTCTCAGAGTCTGATTACGACAAGGCACAGGTGAATAGCGTGCATGCGCGCACACACACACACACACACACACACACACACACACACACACACACACACACACACACACACACACACACACACACACACACACACACACACATAGTGTTATATACCATTACCTCATCTACCTAGGACTGCTATAAGACACTCTACGATGGAGGTATGGAAGGGAGAGTGCAGTTGGCTTATTCCAAGTTCACATTCAGCCACGAGAAGTACTGGATGGTGGACGGCACTACAGTCCACCTCAGCACTGGTATATACAGTACATACAATGAACCACACAATAACAATCAGAGTATACACCACCACCACAAGTAGTGACTGTCATAACTATCGTTTTACAGGTAACTGGAGTCCCAGTGACTTCCCCAATGGCACATCATGGGAGCCATACAAGGAGTCAAACACTAGTGTCAACCGAGACTTGGAGATAGTTCTGGAGGACGCAGGAGTGGCTGACTACTTTGCCACAGTCTACAACGCAGACTGGGCCTTGGGTAAAAGTTGGAAGCCCAGATGATGTGTATAGGTCATGTGACACTGTGGTTTGCTCATGTGACTCAGTAGTCCCTAAGTTGTGTGTCCTATCTATTCTGTAAATATATATATATATATCACTTTGTTTTGAGAACACATAAAACAGCACATGCTACTACCTAACTGCCAAACCCATTAGTGCAAGGCAGCTTATCCGCCACATCTCGGCCAATGCATAAGTACATATGTACATACGTGGTGTCATGCTTTAGAAATGTCATTAGTCACGGTAACTTACGCAAGTACGACGCCAAGCCCTCCCATGACATGAGGCATTAATGTGCATGTCACATTTCCTAGCAATTAAATTAGGAAGCCGGAGGGCCCTAGGCTGTGCAGAGAGGATGCTGCTATAGCAGTGAAGGAGTGAAATTCCTGTAGACAGACATTCCACTGCTAACCTAGGGACATATCTTACTGACCAGTGAACCTATTTTGAGGGCATTGCATGTTTTGGCTGGGAACAAATGGGCCAAAGTGCTCTTCATGTTGAGCACTACAATTGTAGATCTAGTCTCAACTGTCCTCTATAGACAGGGGTCACTATCGTAACTAACATCCTGGATCTTACTTGTCTAGTTTATGGAGCTCCTGTCTTATCTCCTCATTGCCCGGAGAGAGTTTTCCTGCACGTACCAGATACTTCTTAGAGTTGGCAAAGTCTCCCAGCTGCATGTAGGCCTGGTGGGGAGGGAGGGAACACCCACTACATTCAGTAGAGAACTGAGAACAAATTTCACATTGTCACAAGTTGGTCCACAGCAATGGGGTGAACTATTTAGTGACAACTTCTTTAATTCCCTCCCAATCTGTAGCTTACTGACTTGTCCAATTCTAAAGAAGGCCTTCACATTCTTGCCGTCCAGCTCTAGCACTCTCTTGCAGTTACTGAGTGCTAGTTGTGACTTGCGTTGTTTCAGGTTGCAGAGGGAGAGGTTGAGATAGAGCTTCTTTAGGCATGTTCGCCACACTTCCTCCTCAGCTTCGTCCTTCAGACGAACTGCTTCTAGCTGACGTGCAGCCTGGTGTGTGTGTGTGTGTGTGTGGTGTGGTGTGTGTGTGTGTGTGTGTGTGTGTGTGTGTGTGTGTGTGTGTGTGTGTGTGTGTGTGTGTGTGTGTGTGTGTGTGTGTGTGCGTGCGTGCATGTGTGTGTGTGTGTGAGTGTGTGTGTGTGTGTGTGTGTGGTGTGTCAGGGAAGGAGGGAGGGAGGGAGGGAGGGAGGGAGGGAGGGAGGGAGGGAGGGAAGAGTACTTAGTAAACACTAGACTTATTTTAATCTTCACCTTTAAATATCTCCCGATGGCCTTCCCAATCATGTTTTGCTGGAAGAAGTCGTTACCAACTTCCCTCTCGGTGTTAGCAGCTGCCAGGCGCTGTTCAAACGTGACCTGGTGGTGGTGGTCACATGATACCTGCTCAGCATCCTCTGCTCCACTGTAGTCCACAAACCCCAGTAGCTCGATCTCAAATAAGACTTTCCACACAAGCAAAAAGAAAGGTAGTGAGAGAGAAAGAGTGATTAAATATTCACTGCACACAAGACACAAGAAGGAATTTCAACTCACTAGTTGCGTTAGGAGGGATACGAGGGGGGCAGCCCATTGGACCAAAGGCATACTCAGGAGCAATGAGAAACTGCGACCTCTCGTTACGACGCATTGACCTCACGGCTACCTCCCACCCTGGGATGACTTCCTCTGTAGACGCCACGTTAGACCACCTATGGGTCCTAATATTACTAATTTGGGCAGGGGCTTACCCTTTCCCAGTACAAACTGCTGTTGTTTCCCACGGAGCCTGCTGGAGTCGTAGGGCTCATCCGCATATTCCAAGTAGCCGTTATAGTGGACTCTTACTAGGGCCTTGTCAGGAACATCCTCACCTGATATACAAGGCAGGAATTAATGGATGGAAATCAGGACACTTCACTAATCAGTAAGTAGGTATGATTGTAGAGATAACTCTAGTTAACACCTAGGAATGAAATATGGGATGTCATATACCAATGCCAACTTGAAGTCGTTTCTTCAGAACTCCACCATCTCCAGACAGGTCTTCCATTGTGGCAGCCAACCTCTGAAATGGAGACTCTACCTGAAGTGAGGGCGGGGGTGGGAGGGATGACAGCTGGAACAGCTATTGCAGTAAAGTTCAATGCCAGTACTACTTGCACGTGACTAGGGAGGGACCACGAGGTCATTACTAGTATAACGCATGAGTACAAATGGACATAGTGATCAGAGGCCATTATCAACTTCACCTCGTCTGAGTCAGAGTCCTCCTCTCTCCCCAGGTCAAGACAGTCAAAGTTGAGATTCTGCAAGACTTCTTGTCTGTCAAACTCTTCCTGTGGCTCCTCCTCCCGGTTCCCCCCGGGCAGGGGGGCCGAGGGGTCCACCTCAAATTCTGTACCCTGCCCACTTTGCAGTTCAACCAAGTCTATACCCTCCTTGAGTGTCACGGTATGCGAAGTAGGCTGAGGACACGCGAGAGAAAGAGACGTGAGACAATAACAGTGAGTAATGTGTATTGCTAACCTGCCAGTCAGCTTCATAGCTGCCGAACGGCTCAATGGTCTGCATGCTCGGCGCCAGACAGGGTGCAAAGTCCTCACCGTATACACGTGTGACAATATGGTCAGTGAGGAGTTAAATATTGTCGCGTGATACGTGATAGAGACACGTGTAGTTAGCGAGAGCTCAGGTTGCTTCTACGGCCGTACGGTACTCGTAATGTCTACTGCAGGGAAAGAAGAGGTAAGTGGCAAGTCTTTGAGTGCAAGTGTGTGTGTATTGCACGTGCAGGAGGAGGTGGAAAGCCCCGATGTGCACTTTGAACCCGTGGTGAAACTCCCTCCAGTACAAGTAAAAACCCACGAAGAGGAAGAACAGGAGATTTTCAAAATGTGAGACCACGTGACCTGTATGCAGTAGAAATAGAGTCTGTATTAGTCAAAAGGTAAGGGAGGGTTCAGGACGGAATGCTGTTTCCAAACAAGCTTGTTCGGAAACCCCACCCTGTCTGGAACACCCCTCCCGTACCTCCTCAAGGAGGCCGTGCTGCCAGTGTTACTGCCTTCTCTGTGTTGTGTCCAGGAGAGCCAAGCTGTTCCGGTTTGACTTCAGCTCTGACAATCCCGAGTGGAAGGAACGAGGGGTGGGGGACGTGAAGTTTATGAAGCATAAGAGCAGTCAGAACATACGACTCCTCATGAGAAGAGACAAGACACACAAGCTCTGTGCCAACCACTTCAGTAAGAGAGGGGGAGGAGGGGGAGAGAGGGGGGGAGGGAGAGTAGTTGTACAGTGGAACCCCTCTATGGCGTCCGCCCTTAGGGAATGGCATTTTGGCTGTTATACAGAGGTGGCTGTTGTAGAAGGGTTTTTATACAGGGGTTAAGTTAAATCGAAACCAGGGCTATTGGCTGTTATATAGCAGATGGCTGTTGTTGAGGGGTGGTGGTTGAGAGAGGCTCCACTGTACTAACCCCCTTTCACTTGCCACTCTCAGTCACACCAGAGATGAAACTGACACCTAGTGCTGGTAGTGACAGGGCGTGGGTGTGGACAGTTCAAGCAGACTTTGCAGATGAAGAAGCCAAAGCAGAGCAGCTTGCTATACGATTCAAGAACTGCGAGAGTGAGGAAGCCATTACTGTCCCAAATCTCTATCAATTGTAAACTCGTACAATTTTTTTCTGTATATTTTGTGGTTGTAGATGCTCAGAGGTTTAAGGAAGAGTTTGAACGATGTCAGGAACAGCTTCTGAACAAGGAGGATACACTGACCGCAGAGATGAAGCAGCTCACTGTGGAGGAAGAGGATAAGGTACAAGAAGTAGTGGATGAAGTAGCTAAGCACACACACACACACACACACACACACACACACACACACACACACACACACACACACACACACACACACAACTAGGTTCAAAACAAAGATGAAAAGTGTGAAGAAACGACTGCTGATGAAGGAGACACACATTGTCATGAAAAAGAGGGCAGTGAAGCTGACAAGACAGCTGTATCTGATGTGCAGCAGTCACAAGATAAGGACACAACCAGTTCTACAGACCCAGAATAGCAAATTACTATGTTTGTATTGCAAGTAATAAGACTTTTAAAGACATTTAATATACTACTGTCAGTACTGAAGCAATGGAAAAGGGGAAGGGCTTAAATTTAAGTGAGCGGAAGTCCCTAGCCATCAAATGGCTAATAGTATTGTGATGTGCGTTTATTGGAATATCGTGCTAAAAAGGGTGTGTACTGCACGCGAAAGTGATGGAACTGAGCTCAAGACATTGAAGAGAAGATGTCTGGACGGCCTGGGGCCTTCCATCACAAACACGGAGCGAATATTCGTCTGTCAGAAGACGATACGGTCGCCCATAGGGTAGATAGTTACAATAAGGCAGTCGTTTTTACGGAACAGCCAATACCTTTAGGAGCAATTTTTCAAGTCAGGATACTGGACAAGGGCGGTGGATGGGCGGGATCCATTGTGAGTGAACATACACCTCAGTAACGTACCCATGTCCCTAGACTACTGAAGTACTGTGCATTGTAACCTCTAAATAAAGCACTCTTTCCTGACTCAGTTTCTCTGTTTCTCTTCCTCCAGAGGTTTGGGTTCACCTTGTGTTGTCCTGATGATATTCCAGTCCCCAGTGGAGCCCTAGATCTCTATCGGAGCAGCGACTACTGGATTCTTTCGGCCAGTACTGTACACCACAACGGACAGGAAAGAAAAGTAGATTTTAATCTCGAGCAGCTCAGAGTCGGGCAGACCATAGGCTGTGTTATTAATAAGGAAGGAGAAATGAAGTATTTTGTGGATGGGAAGGAACCGGGGTACGTCGGCTGGTCGGGTGTTCCCACAGACCGGCCTCTATGGGGATTTGCAGATATTTACGGACTTGCAAGAAAGATCAAGTCAGAGTTCTTATGTGGTGAGCTTATTATCAGATAACTCAATCAGAGGTCCTGGTAGATGGTAGACATGACCTGTAAGTGTGTCTATCGATTACGTCATTAACATCTGCAGCCCCAGCCCTACCCTACCTTGCCCTAGTCTAGCTGACGTAATGATGTAATGTGGATTATGTCTGCCATTAACCGAGTTACTGGCTAGTAAAGTGTCCATTTCAGAGGGTAGGCTTCTGGCTTGAACATGCGTCCCTGTTAGAGACACTGGATGAAAAGTAAAATTTCCTATGCGACCTGCTGTGGAATAGGTCACAGTTCATGACCTGTCCTGTACCTATCCAGTAGCGTATAGAGCTAAATATCCTGTATATATACGTACATACAGGACATTTAGTCCTATCTACTACTGGATAGGTACAGGAAATGTCATGAAATGTGACTTATTCCACAGCAGGTCACATAGGAAATTTTGCTTTTCGTCCAGTGCTAGAGTTGGCCTCATGTCAGCTCGAACATGTGTCCCTGTTAGAGAGTTGGCCTCATGTCAACTCGAGGTTGGTCTCACATCAGGGAACCAAAGATAGTCACTTCTGTGGGAGGTGACATCGGGCTCACCAGTTTCTCTCTCATCGATCATTTGCAGATGAAGTAATGAGCTGTAGTGAAGACTCAGACCACGATGTGACTGGATGACCCCACCCCCAAGCCACACCCACATTTCAATCCACATGTCCTTCGTCCTCTCTTCACAATATTATTTTGTACCAATAAATAAATGTGTGTATTCAAATTTACACACAACATGACATCAGTCCTATACATGTTACATCTGCTATGAACTGGGAGTTGTCCTTGGCAGCTCAAGTTCTCTGATCTCCCTCCCGTGCCCGGTGGAGTCCAACCACTGGTGAAACTGCCCCTTCACATGTGTCTGTAACTGTTGGGCCTGTTCTGTTGTCAGATGGGCCTCTTCCACCAGAGAGTACCACTCCTGAATGTGCCTGACAGAGGAGGGACAGCATTCATTCATAACCCTACAATTAGTTTCAACAAAGAATAATGCACTTACTGCCTTCAAGCCCACCCCTAACCCTTGGAATTAAAATAGAGCTATGAGTAGAGTGTA
>CAXANZ010000129.1:10000-12500 GCA_963970385.1 Theonella swinhoei
GTGCGTGTGTGTGTGTGTGTGTGTGTGTGTGTGTGTGTGTGTGTGTGTGTGTGGAGAGTTGGCCGGCCAAAAGATCTGTAACCCACCGCCCCGGTTCTGGAGGCTGTCCTGCTCCAGTCTGTGCATGTCGTGTGTCATACGTCTTGTGCATAGTTATTGTTCGGTTTGTTGAGATTAGGGTTCCGGCTTTCCTTCTCTCTAATACCTCTTGGCCAGTGTGCTATACGCATGCTTTTCCATGTATAGCGATGCAACATCTGTAGTCGGATATGACATCCAGATGTGCCAAACGAGTTAGGCAAGGCCGTCCACTTAGCCCACTCTTGTTCTGTCAATTCATTAGTGACCTTAGACTGTACTCTACAGTCAAGCAGTGCGGGTAAGATCATGATAATATTATCGACCAAGAGGAGCATCAAACAAACAACACCGAAATTGAGCTTATGCATTGAAAATTCTGTTAATTGATCTGGAATGTCCCATCATCAGCTACAAACATCGGTGTATACGGAGAATTGGGCAGGATTCCACTGAAAATAAGAGGAAATATTGAATATTGGCTACGTCCTTTAACATCACACAAGTACTAGTTGTTGCATGGGCCCGAGTGCCACACAGGATATGTTGGCACAGTTATATAACTATCCCGTGTGAGCACGAGGGCCCATGCAACAACTAATCTGTTGCCACTTGAATGGTTTCCCAACCCCTAACCACTCCCTTACTAGCCTCACGTAATTAGTGATGTAATAAGTGTGCCACACACGATACGTTGGCACACTTTAGCCTTTGATCTGTTACTCTACCAGGAAAAAACATATCTCCCCGTACTGTGGGCCTGCTATAGAAAACACCAACAGTTCAACTCATTGTGTGATTATCACATATACGGTCTGTATTGAATCATTGCGATTTATCCAATTACGACGAAGTGTCCAGACTAGAGCCAGCAGAGGTAGCACTTAGAGCCGGAGAACGTCTATACGATCAATATGCAAAAGTGGAGACAGGATACATCACACTCCCAAAAATGAGACCCTACCAACTTATTTGTTTCTACCATCCCACTTGCGCACGGCAGTTGCAAGGTTCAGAAGAAGTCGCCATTCGCTAGCCATTGAAACAGGACGATACACTCACTAGACCACCTTTACCTCCAGAGGAAAGAGTGTGTCGAACGTGTGGAGTTGTATGGAAGATGAAACGCATTACCGCTCTTCGATACACAGATTGCCAGAATACGAGGACTTTGTACCCGCGAAAAGAAAGCGCAATTAACATGCTCCCCACAGATGCAAAGTTTACAACAGCTGCGAATTACAACGAAATATTCGGTTTGAAACTAGGACAATAAGATGTAGTCTCAATCTTTTTCCTTTTTTTGTTTGTTGTTGCTGTTGTTGTTGTTGTTGTTGTTGTTGTTGTGTTGTACCGTCGCCATTGGTGGTGGTGGTGTTTTTGTTGTCGTAGAATCGACACCTTTCAGACCACGCCTTCGCAAAATGCCCCCTTAGGCAGCGTGCACAGTGCAGAGCAGCAATGTTTATACCAGGAAACGGCTGAAATTGGCGTTGGAAGCGGCAAATTGAAACTGAAAATGAAAAAATTGACTTGCACACGCACATCCCGTAGACTTGCCGTGACCCCGCCCGCATCCGCAACCACCCAAAAATGCAATTCAATCCCCATTAATTAACTAATTAATTAACCAGGGGTTAATTAATAATTCATCAAGTCTAGTCGCTTAACTCCGCCCAGTCATTTGCACGCCTTCTCGCACCTGGCAGAACCTTGCCACAGTCGTCGAGGCCAGTGAGGCCTGCCGGACTCCCCCCCTTCGTCCTACGGACTGGCCCCCTCCGATCTGCGGCTGTGGACGTGCGCCAAATGAAAATATGCCTTCGGCAACACACCCCTGCACGCTCCCACTAGCACCGCAACCAAACACGCGTCCACACTTCACCCGTCACACTTTTCGCCATATTGGTCAAACACCCACCTGACAGTCACGTGACCTCACCCTCACCTTCACCACAATCGGTGACCACCTCTCACCGAAGGAGGTGTCGATGCAACCTTCCCGGTCCGAGTTACGGCAAGACACACACACACACACACACAAACACACTGTCACTGACAGGTGCTCCGATCTTACAAACACTCTCAGTCGTCGCCCCAACTTAGACTAAAATTCAGTCGTTTCTTGCCTATATCGGGTGGTGAGGGGGGGGAGGTTTGCAAAAAATTGTTTTGCAAAGCTCTCTACAACTACCCAGTTTCGCTCGGTCGTGAAGGCACCTACCGTCGGTTTGTTGCCGTTCAGTGCGAGACGGGTGCTGTCGGTGAGCGAGGTCGGGTTGCCCGTGGCCACTGTAGGCGCGGTTGCATTGTCCTGCCGCCGTTTGCCGTCGACGGTGGAGAGTGTACGGCTTTCCTCGGCATTTTGGGGCCGGGTGAGAGTCGTCGGTCTCGTCAGATTCTTGTGTACGGGGAGTTTCTG
>CAXANZ010000129.1:20000-22500 GCA_963970385.1 Theonella swinhoei
CTGTCGACGGTGAAGTGGGTACACTTCGACGGTGACAGTGCGACGATAGTACCTGTCGACGGTGAAGTGGGTACACTTCGACGATAGTACCTGTCGACGGTGAAGTGGGTACACTTCGACGATAGTACCTGTCGACGGTGAAGTGGGAACACTTCGACGGTGACAGTTCGACGATAGTACCTGTCGACGGTGAAGTGGGTACACTTCGACGATAGTACCTGTCGACGGTGAAGTGGGTACACTTCGACGGTGACAGTGCGACGATAGTACCTGTCGACGGTGAAGTGGGTACACTTCGACGATAGTACCTGTCGACGGTGAAGTGGGTACACTTCGACGATAGTACCTGTCGACGGTGAAGTGGGAACACTTCGACGGTGACAGTTCGACGATAGTACCTGTCGACGGTGAAGTGGGTACACTTCGACGGTGACACACCGGCGATAACCGTCGACGGTGAAGTACCCGTCGAGGTTGGTGAAGTGGGTGCACTTCGACGGTGGTGAATCGACGGTGACACACTTCGACGGCACCCGTCGACGGTGAAGTGGGTACACTTCCGACGGTTACAAACACGGTGAAGTGGGTACACTTCGACGGTGGCACACTTCGACGGCGACACACTTCGACGGTAAAGGGGTACCCGCATCACCGTCGACGGTGATGTGGGTACAGTCCGACGATAGTACTTGTCCAATTCAATCCTCGACGGGTACTACCATCGAAGGTACCCACATCACTTCGACGGTGACCACTTTGACGGGGATGTGGGTACACTTCGACGGTGACACTTGGACGGTACCCGTGGACGGTGAAGTGGGTACACTCGACGGTAGTACCCGTCGACGGTTCGACGGTACGGTAGTACCCGTCGACGGTGAAGTAGGTACACTTCGACGATACGGTAGTACCCGTCGACGGTGAAGTGGGCCCATTTCGACGATAGTACCCGTCGACGGTGAAGTAGGTACACTTCGACGGTGACACACTTCGACGCGGTACCCGTGGACGGTGAAGTAGGTACACTTCGACGGTAGTACCCGTCGACGGTGAAGTGGGTACACTTCGACGATACGGTAGTACCCGTCGACGGTGAAGTGGGCACATTTCGACGGTAGTACCCGTCGACGGTGAAGTAGGTACACTTCGACAGTGACACACTTCGACGGTGACACACTTCGACGGTACCCGTCGACGGTGATGTGGCTACACTTCGACGGTACGGTAGTACCCGTCGACGCGTCGAAATGTGCCCACTACACCGTCGACGGATACTACCGTCGAAATGTGCCCACTTCACCGTCAACGGATGCCGTCAAAGTTTGCCACCGTCGAAGTGTACCTACTTCACCGTCGACGTGATTTTTCGACAGTGATGTGGGTACACGATATTTCGACCCCGACGTGGGTAACCAACACTACCGTCGACGGTACACTTCCACGGTGTACGGCGGTGTGTGTGGAATATGTAGTGATTTTGTACAATTCCATCGGGACTGTGTACATTAAATGCATATTCAAGAAGGAATTTGCTTGCCAGCTGTTGAGTACTACCAGACCTAGACTCTAGTTTTGTGAAAATGTAGGTGCAATGTACATAACGTGTATGGGAGACTATGTAAAAATGTAGGTGCAATGTACAAACATGTATGGGAACACCACCACAGATGACATGATAGTAGTAGCTTTTGAGTGCCTGGCAGGTTACCTCCCTGCATTTTCTGCTGCTGGAGGGTTTGTGTGAGGTGAGCTGCTGTTCTACCATTTCTAAGCCTAGAGGCTGCACATGTATGTATTGTCCCAAGCCTTTATTTTTCTAAGCTTAGAGGCTGTATGCATACTCGAGTGTATTTGGGCTGTTTATGTTCGTATTTTATTGGAGTTTGGACACTGTGCGTGTGTGTGTGTGTGTGTGTGTGTGTGTGTGTGTGTGTGTGTGTGTGTGGAGAGTTGGCCGGCCAAAAGATCTGTAACCCACCGCCCCGGTTCTGGAGGCTGTCCTGCTCCAGTCTGTGCATGTCGTGTGTCATACGTCTTGTGCATAGTTATTGTTCGGTTTGTTGAGATTAGGGTTCCGGCTTTCCTTCTCTAATACCTCTTGGCCAGTGTGCTATACGCATGCTTTTCCATGTATAGCGATGCAACATCTGTAGTCGGATATGACATCCAGATGTGCCAAACGAGTTAGGCAAGGCCGTCCACTTAGCCCACTCTTGTTCTGTCAATTCATTAGTGACCTTAGACTGTACTCTACAGTCAAGCAGTGCGGGTAAGATCATGATAATATTATCGACCAAGAGGAGCATCAAACAAACAACACCGAAATTGAGCTTATGCATTGAAAATTCTGTTAATTGATCTGGAATGTCCCATCATCAGCTACAAACATCGGTGTATACGGAGAATTGGGCAGGATTCCACTGAAAATAAGAGGAAATATTGAATATTGGCTACGTCCTTTAACATCACACAAGTACTAGTTGTTGCATGGGCCCGAGTG
>CAXANZ010000129.1:32500-35844 GCA_963970385.1 Theonella swinhoei
TTCGACGGCGACACACTTCGACGGTAAAGGGGTACCCGCATCACCGTCGACGGTGATGTGGGTACAGTCCGACGATAGTACTTGTCCAATTCAATCCTCGACGGGTACTACCATCGAAGGTACCCACATCACTTCGACGGTGACCACTTTGACGGGGATGTGGGTACACTTCGACGGTGACACTTGGACGGTACCCGTGGACGGTGAAGTGGGTACACTCGACGGTAGTACCCGTCGACGGTTCGACGGTACGGTAGTACCCGTCGACGGTGAAGTAGGTACACTTCGACGATACGGTAGTACCCGTCGACGGTGAAGTGGGCCCATTTCGACGATAGTACCCGTCGACGGTGAAGTAGGTACACTTCGACGGTGACACACTTCGACGCGGTACCCGTGGACGGTGAAGTAGGTACACTTCGACGGTAGTACCCGTCGACGGTGAAGTGGGTACACTTCGACGATACGGTAGTACCCGTCGACGGTGAAGTGGGCACATTTCGACGGTAGTACCCGTCGACGGTGAAGTAGGTACACTTCGACAGTGACACACTTCGACGGTGACACACTTCGACGGTACCCGTCGACGGTGATGTGGCTACACTTCGACGGTACGGTAGTACCCGTCGACGCGTCGAAATGTGCCCACTACACCGTCGACGGATACTACCGTCGAAATGTGCCCACTTCACCGTCAACGGATGCCGTCAAAGTTTGCCACCGTCGAAGTGTACCTACTTCACCGTCGACGTGATTTTTCGACAGTGATGTGGGTACACGATATTTCGACCCCGACGTGGGTAACCAACACTACCGTCGACGGTACACTTCCACGGTGTACGGCGGTGTGTGTGGAATATGTAGTGATTTTGTACAATTCCATCGGGACTGTGTACATTAAATGCATATTCAAGAAGGAATTTGCTTGCCAGCTGTTGAGTACTACCAGACCTAGACTCTAGTTTTGTGAAAATGTAGGTGCAATGTACATAACGTGTATGGGAGACTATGTAAAAATGTAGGTGCAATGTACAAACATGTATGGGAACACCACCACAGATGACATGATAGTAGTAGCTTTTGAGTGCCTGGCAGGTTACCTCCCTGCATTTTCTGCTGCTGGAGGGTTTGTGTGAGGTGAGCTGCTGTTCTACCATTTCTAAGCCTAGAGGCTGCACATGTATGTATTGTCCCAAGCCTTTATTTTTCTAAGCTTAGAGGCTGTATGCATACTCGAGTGTATTTGGGCTGTTTATGTTCGTATTTTATTGGAGTTTGGACACTGTGCGTGTGTGTGTGTGTGTGTGTGTGTGTGTGTGTGTGTGTGTGTGTGTGTGGAGAGTTGGCCGGCCAAAAGATCTGTAACCCACCGCCCCGGTTCTGGAGGCTGTCCTGCTCCAGTCTGTGCATGTCGTGTGTCATACGTCTTGTGCATAGTTATTGTTCGGTTTGTTGAGATTAGGGTTCCGGCTTTCCTTCTCTCTAATACCTCTTGGCCAGTGTGCTATACGCATGCTTTTCCATGTATAGCGATGCAACATCTGTAGTCGGATATGACATCCAGATGTGCCAAACGAGTTAGGCAAGGCCGTCCACTTAGCCCACTCTTGTTCTGTCAATTCATTAGTGACCTTAGACTGTACTCTACAGTCAAGCAGTGCGGGTAAGATCATGATAATATTATCGACCAAGAGGAGCATCAAACAAACAACACCGAAATTGAGCTTATGCATTGAAAATTCTGTTAATTGATCTGGAATGTCCATCATCAGCTACAAACATCGGTGTATACGGAGAATTGGGCAGGATTCCACTGAAAATAAGAGGAAATATTGAATATTGGCTACGTCCTTTAACATCACACAAGTACTAGTTGTTGCATGGGCCCGAGTGCCACACAGGATATGTTGGCACAGTTATATAACTATCCCGTGTGAGCACGAGGGCCCATGCAACAACTAATCTGTTGCCACTTGAATGGTTTCCCAACCCCTAACCACTCCCTTACTAGCCTCACGTAATTAGTGATGTAATAAGTGTGCCACACACGATACGTTGGCACACTTTAGCCTTTGATCTGTTACTCTACCAGGAAAAAACATATCTCCCCGTACTGTGGGCCTGCTATAGAAAACACCAACAGTTCAACTCATTGTGTGATTATCACATATACGGTCTGTATTGAATCATTGCGATTTATCCAATTACGACGAAGTGTCCAGACTAGAGCCAGCAGAGGTAGCACTTAGAGCCGGAGAACGTCTATACGATCAATATGCAAAAGTGGAGACAGGATACATCACACTCCCAAAAATGAGACCCTACCAACTTATTTGTTTCTACCATCCCACTTGCGCACGGCAGTTGCAAGGTTCAGAAGAAGTCGCCATTCGCTAGCCATTGAAACAGGACGATACACTCACTAGACCACCTTTACCTCCAGAGGAAAGAGTGTGTCGAACGTGTGGAGTTGTATGGAAGATGAAACGCATTACCGCTCTTCGATACACAGATTGCCAGAATACGAGGACTTTGTACCCGCGAAAAGAAAGCGCAATTAACATGCTCCCCACAGATGCAAAGTTTACAACAGCTGCGAATTACAACGAAATATTCGGTTTGAAACTAGGACAATAAGATGTAGTCTCAATCTTTTTCCTTTTTTTGTTTGTTGTTGCTGTTGTTGTTGTTGTTGTTGTTGTTGTTGTTGTGTTGTACCGTCGCCATTGGTGGTGGTGGTGTTTTTGTTGTCGTAGAATCGACACCTTTCAGACCACGCCTTCGCAAAATGCCCCCTTAGGCAGCGTGCACAGTGCAGAGCAGCAATGTTTATACCAGGAAACGGCTGAAATTGGCGTTGGAAGCGGCAAATTGAAACTGAAAATGAAAAAATTGACTTGCACACGCACATCCCGTAGACTTGCCGTGACCCCGCCCGCATCCGCAACCACCCAAAAATGCAATTCAATCCCCATTAATTAACTAATTAATTAACCAGGGGTTAATTAATAATTCATCAAGTCTAGTCGCTTAACTCCGCCCAGTCATTTGCACGCCTTCTCGCACCTGGCAGAACCTTGCCACAGTCGTCGAGGCCAGTGAGGCCTGCCGGAACTCCCCCCCTTCGTCCTACGGACTGGCCCCCTCCGATCTGCGGCTGTGGACGTGCGCCAAATGAAAATATGCCTTCGGCAACACACCCCTGCACGCTCCCACTAGCACCGCAACCAAACACGCGTCCACACTTCACCCGTCACACTTTTCGCCATATATGGTCAAACACCCACCTGACAGTCACGTGACCTCACCCTCACCTTCACCACAATCGGTGACCACCTCTCACC
>CAXANZ010000130.1:0-31894 GCA_963970385.1 Theonella swinhoei
ACCCCCTCCCTCCTCCCTCCCTCCCCTTCCGACCCCCTCTCCATTGACTGCTTTCTTGGATCAGCATTTAGATATTCTCTATGATACTCATCATCATTGGTAGGTCAGAGTTGGGGGGTCCTGGAATTTCCCTGATCCCCCAGGTAAATTTGACATGAATTTCCCCACAAGAGTTTGTCAGATATTCTATATGTAATGTTAAAGGGATGTGGAAGTATAGAATGTAGACCGCAGGTTAGAAGTTGGTACTAAGGGTGTCTACATTCCGTATTTTCATGATCTCCACATTAATTTTGGAGTGTGTTCATTGGATAATGCATCCATAACAACATATCCATTCATTTATAAATAGTGTAGAGTTCACTGCTGCATTTATAGCTATACACATGCACATAATAATTAGGAGATTATAGTACATATAGTGGATGTGGTATACATGTAATGTGTAGGTTGCGTTCATGTGGAGAGAAAAGATATCCATTGTCACTTGTCCTCCAAAATCTCAACACTGTCTATCGTAATGTTTGATAAGAAACGTTGACTTTCCCATCCTCCCACTACGATAAGTCGGTCTTCAGGAAGAGTGACTGCCAAGCACATCGATCGTTTGTTCTTCATCTGACTAATGACATGCCATGAGTCAGTGTGGGAATCATATCTATAGACATCAGTGGTGGAGTTCCGTGAGTCATCATACCCACCAATAGCCAGCAGGTGACCATCAAATGAGGCAAGAGTAGGGAGTGTTACTGGTAGACTACTGATTTCTTTCCATACATTTGACCTAGTAGTTGATCTAGTAGTTGACTTAGTAGTTGACCTAGTAAGAGTTCGTCGTATTCTGGATCCAAGTGTCTCTGGTTGCCAGAGATCAGAAAGGGAGCAGGTGAAAACAGATTGTGACCACGATATTACACGAGTGCCTCCTGCTAGGTAGAGTGAGTCCCCACACCCAATGCCTGATAATGAATACTGTTTCTGTGGGAGAGGACAGACTGTGGTCCACTGTTTTGTGTTGATGTCCATCACCTCCACAATGGCCAAAAAATCACCACCTGCGCTACCTCCTGCCACAATTAGAGCCTTCTCAGTAGTGATACAAGCTGTAAGACTGCGTGGTGTGGGCATAGGAGGGAAGACCTCAGACCACTGCTTCCTCTCACCTTCTCCTGTGAGACTGAGGAGAGTGTTGGTGGGTCCTCCACTGTCCGTACTCCAACCACCTACACTAGTGAGGAGACCATCAATAACAGCTATGCTGAATCGAACATTACAGTTTTCTGGTAGCCTAGACCACTGTTCATTCCCTAGAATATTCTGGTATGAGTATACGCTGAAAGAGAGAGCTGGTTTGAAGTAGGCTGTGTTCCCATCCACTACTGCTGCTCCTCTCTCCATTCTCTCTGGTGCCTTGTTCCCCTCCCTCCATATCATCTTGCTGATATCTTTCTGAGCTACTGATACTGCTCTAGCTGTTTGTGCTTTTTTTGCTGTGACTGGCAGCTGTTGTGGTTGGATACTGCTGGCAATATCTTGCTTCTTCAACTCTTGTATCTCCCTCTCCCTCTCATGGTGTGATATGGTCTGCTGGAGGTCACTGATGGTGTTGTCCTTGTGCTGCAGGCTCTGCTGAAACTGTTCCACTAACTGCTGACTCTCTCGGAGCTGCTGTTGTGTCTGCTGTAACTGTCTCTCCTTGGTTTCTATTGCACGTTGCTTGGTTGCCATTGTACACTGTGTTTCTTCAATTGTCTGCTGTTTTTCTTGAAGCTGTCTATCCTTGGCCTCCACCATCCTCTGTAGCTGTTTGCTATGTGCCTGGTGTTCACTAGCTTCCCTTGTCTTAACCTCAATCTGGCTTCTAAGTTGCTGCTGGAGTTGCTGGTTCAACTGTTCCTTGTCTATGTTTTGTTGTTGGACCTCTTGAATCTGTCTTCTCAGAGTGGCAATTTCATCTCCTACTTTATTGCCACCTCTGGTCTGTGCCTGATGCATGCTCTCTGCGTACTGAGGGGCTTGTTTCAGCTCAGACAGCCTCTCACTGAGCTGGAGAGCTGAGGGACGTCTTCTTTCTTTCTTCTTCAGGCATTGGAGGGCAAGTGGCTTCAGAGAGTGAGTGTCTGGGATCAACTGGAGGTGGGCCTGACGTCGTTTAGTCTCTGAAACCAACACACGGACTTCTTCACCTTCTTCCTCATCTTCATCTTCATCTTCTATGTCTTCTTCATTTTGAGAAACATGAACAGTGCGAAATCGATCAGTTGGATTTGGGAATTGCGTGGTCAAGATCTGAATTACTATTACACCAAAGGAGAAGATGTCAAGCTTAGCTGTGTAGGATTTAGCTTCATCGAGAGCTTCAGGTGACATGTACAATAGATTACCTGGGCACAGGGTCAAGGCTGTCATGCGAGGATTGCCAGTGGCAAGCTTGGACATGCCAAAATCTGTGATCTTGGCTCGAGTGCCAATCATTAGTACATTGTTTCCCGTTAGGTCTCTGTGGATGAGACCATTGGAGTGGAGGTAGACCAGAGCCAGTGCTATGTCCAGGCAGATGTTGAGGTGAACGTGGTAGGACAGTGGTCCTGGGGATCGCTCCAGGAATGCAGTGAGACTTTCATCGCAAAGTTCCATGAGGAGAACAGGCAGTCGGGTGTCAGGGTCATAGTAGGTAGCCAGGTACTGGACAACATTAGGGTGCCTAGCTAAGCTAAGTAGGTGACATTCTTCTCGGAACTTGCGTAGGTAAGAGGCTATTCCTGGGTCGCGGAGGTCAAAAAGTGTGGGGTGCATGATCTTGGCAGCACACAATAGCCCATCACACTTGGCCTTACACACCCCTCCATATGATCCACTACCAAGACTCTCTGATTTGTAGAGCTGAATGTTGTGGTAGGCAAACTCAGTTTGCTGTTCAGCCATGGCTGAGCTATATAAGAGAGTGTATGAAGTCATATACAGTGTACTGTACACTAATAAAATTAAGCCCCTCCCCATATCCCTGTGTAGCCACTGAAAGAGTGTAGCTGTAGTGAGACTAGTTTGTAGATGAGAGAGGCAATAGCTCCAGTATATATATCACAGTAGATGTAGCTACTTTGTATATTCTCTCACCTCTTGGTCAACTTTGCTGGGATAATGTAGGTCTCCTTGAAAGTAAACGATTGTGGAAATGGGTGTAACTCATCTGGGGGATGGTAGATATAGTAATTGTAGCAAATAAGTGAGATTTTTGCAGTAATACTAGAACGAAAATTACTTAGTATGTATGTACATGTATGTATATACGCATACATAGTGAATGTAGGAGTACTCTTCTGGTATGTGTGTACCCATTATATAGGAGCCTCTTACCCTCTCACCTCATCTAGGGCAAGGTAACCTCTATCCTAGTGTTGGGTTAGGGCTAATGGTAGGGCTAATGGGTTATAGGGCTACACATGTCTATGGCTAATATGATATTGTTTGATGGGTAAGCCTGCTGCATTTGTACTATATAACCCCTTAATCAGCTCTAATCTCCCTCTTTCCCCTTTTCACTTCCTACCTCCTTGGATACCTCCTTCCCTTCCTCCTTCCCTTTTTCTCTGCCCTCTCCCTCCCTCCCTCCCTCCCTCCCTCCCCCCACCACCAGGTGTCCTGAATTCCATTCCTTGCAGCCTTATATATAGTACAAATGCAGCAGGCTTACCCATCAAGCAATATCACTATATAATTAGCCATAGACATGTGTAGCCCTATATGTTGCTGAGTATATATACTAGTTGAATTGTTGGCGAGCAAAGTGCGCACGCAAAATTAGAAGCACGTATAACATTACGGTATGTACAGTGCCCGTCATATATAAAATCGCCCGTTCAGATCACTAGGACCTCACCTGCTCATTAGACGCAAGCGTACACATGCACATGCGCACACTTAACTCTTAACGTAAATTTAACCACACCCAAAGGATATTACGTACGCAGCCGCGGCGTACGAAGACGACTCTGGACCGGCTATGCCGCGTACCTTTAATTTGAGTGACTGCGAACGCAGCTCTCCTACTTCACTATCTCGGATAAAAATCATAGCATACGTTATTTCCTGTATGGACCACAAAAAAGTGGTAGGGCTAATGATACCTGCCCCACCGTCTCCGCCGGCCCTGGACCACACCTCATGGTGGAGCCATGCATACACATACATATTGGGATATCTGAGACTTCTCCTTGGTATACCTCTACTACATGAAGACTCCAACTTAGAGTAGTATCTAATATCCTCTTGATAACACAGCCAGCTCATGCTTCACTTCTTCCTCCTTACTCAGCCAGCCACATCACCCATATACCATACTTGCCAACTGTCCCGGAATTTCCGGGATTGTCCCGGAACTCATAGGCATGTCCCGGTGTCCCGGAAAAGCTAGAAATTGTCCCGGATCCGATCTGAACTGGAATAAATTGCTGACTTAGCATGCAGGTCAGTACGGACTCTGAGTCGATGTCGTCGACATCTATTGGCCGAGCACCCATGAGAAGCTTGAGAAATCCAGATGCAGTGGCGTAGGAAGATGATTTACTATAGGGGGGCGCTAACCTGAACTTTGAATGCGCGCACGTGCGCGCGTACTATGCGCAAATAATTTACGTACGCTAATACATGTAAATACTCCTGGCCGACAGAGCGTCTCGCGTTTACACCTAGCTAAGCATGTAATTGCTTGCCCTCGAGCAGAAAATAAAGGGGGGCGCCAGCCCCCGGAGCCCCCGTGGTTCCTACGCCACTGAGATGGTACTAGCAACACTTCAAGTACTACTACTAGTTGAATGCAAAGCACTGTTGGCGAGCGGGAGAGTGCGCACGCAAAATTAGAAGCACGTATAATATTACGGTATGTACATCGCCCGTATACAGAAAAATCGGCTCGTTGGCATGACTAGGTGGGCTCGCTACGCTCGCCAAATAATAAATATACATGTTTTCGTGCCCTGCAAGTTGTGTCAAAATCCTGCAAATTCTTGTCTGCTTGTCCTGCATGTTGAGTGATTGGGGTTGGCAAGTATGATATACAATTCTTCCCTCCCTCAATCCTTCCACACATACACCCATACAATCCTACCCTCCTTCCCTCCTTCCCTCCCCCAATCCTTTACACTATCCACACATACATGTTGCGCTCGCCAATTACAGTCCAGGTGATAATAGTGAACGCTATTTTGGAACAGACAGCGCCCCATAAGTTTCCACTGTATTAACACATCCATTACTTTTAGTTCCCACCATTATTATTAATACATGTGTTCTCCTCCAGTTTCCCTCCACTACAGTCCACACAGGGAGTTGTCCTCAGTTGCCATGGGAGACCTTCTGCCTACTCCGCACGCACTGCGCAATATTAAGGGTAGAAAAACGGAGGGAGAAGGCCTGGTCCATTTTCACACGTGATACACAGGAAGCACATGACTTTTGTGACGTCATCTAAATATTATCGTATATCCCTTTCGCTTACAAAAGTGCGCAATTTTGCGCACTTTTGGAAATAGCGTAAAATACATGTAATATTGAACTGATTTGCATATTCATTGTCGGCATGTCGGCATTATCTGATAAAAACCTCCCACGCACTCTCAGAAGTGGTCGGTCGGCACTTGGAAGTGGCGGTCGGAGCTTTGAAGTAGCTTTCATCTATACTTTCAGTAAAAAAAAAAAAAAAAGCAAAAAAGCCTAGCAGCAGTGTGATAAACTGTTGAAGGCACTAAGCAAGGCTAGAGGGCCAGGGGGTGACCGTTTGGCACTAGCCGGCCGAATGAATCGGCCAGGATCCGGGGAAAAGCGGAGATTTTCAAATGGAGGGGTTTGGTCAAGATGACGCTACGGGTTGCCCGTAGCGACGACGGGTGACGCGGACGTGAGCGGAGATATGAGGAGCTCCGTGTCACCTTTGCACTCGTTCTGGCTCAGAACTCAATTGAAAGGGTTATAGGCCAGAGGAGGTTGGACGTGATCACGTGAATCGTGCAAGAATGCAATTATCGCGTAGAGGATTGCACGCACGAGCGTTGACCTCCTCTGGTCATTGCCTAGTTCTACTCAGCTGCGATTTGAGAGTACTTCAGAGCTTTGCAGGTAGCTAAAACACATGTCAAAGATAAGCGTGACCGACGTAGCCAAGTAAAGGTTAATGGCATATATAAACTACGCGCCCATGCGCATAGGCGCGGAGGATCCATGGGCGCTTACGGAACTAGCCAAGGCGGGGGGCCTGGGGGGATTTGGGGGGTACCCCCCAACTAGGTAATTTGCCTCTTCGTGCCTTGGTTTGTGACGGGGCCATTACGGGCTGGCTAGGGTATACTTACGCATGCGTGATTACGGATCCAGTTTATATATGCTATCTACCCAAGTAAAACTGGTACGTACAGAGGTTTAGAGCGCTTCTAATATACTACACTGTAACTCCCTAAAACGAGGGGTAGGCTGGGGTAGACCCTATTTTGCACATACCTCATAAGTTCTATAACTCCTTCTGAAACCTTTTATACATTGGTAATATTCGTACGTTTAATAGCACTGATCATGAAGCAAAGAGATTTTTAGCTAATTATTTTGTAGTTACTGTGTGCATCCTCACACAGCAAGTCACAAATTAATCTGTCACCTAGGCCTATATAGGATCCGAATGCTAAATCCATAATATGACTTGGATTATATATAGCATTTCAGCACGTCCGAAAAATAAAAGATTAGTTTCGGGACTAGCGCGCTTCCGAATGATGACGGGACTACTGCGCGGCAATTCCGACGGCTGAGTCGCCGCCGTCAGCGAGGCGGGACGGGGCCGCGGTGTAATAGTCTTCAAAAACGCCAGCCCATTCCCGACCTGTACAGAAATTTCAGCAGTTTTTCTTTCCGGTAGTCACTGAATGACGCTGGACTCGTCAGCCGAATCCAGACTACATTGAATCCCTATTGTGCATCGCTCGGACACGCTCTTTCCGCAGCTACAAGTGGATCCTCCAGTCGTTGGCCCCACGGATATTTCCGATATGAGCTTCGCCGGTTTTTTCGTGCCTCGCTTCCTCGGTCTGTACTTGTAGTCCGGATACTGCTTCATATGCAGCACTCGTAGCCGCTCCGACTCCTCCACGTAGGGTTGCTTCTCCACTTCGGGTAAAATGCGCCATAAGGCCACATAAAGTTAGAGTTTCTCATCTCCGCCCGCCCGCACGGGATTTTTCCTGCCGCATAGAGCTAAAATTATGGGGCGTGTCCATAATCCCATCGCGTGGGATGGGACTATACTGCTAAGCTTCTAGTGGTATAGTCTTCTACAGAGAATCATTCAGGGCTTAGTAACTGTTATCGAGCAGGCTTAATGTTAGCCTCGTTCCCAGGCGGATTAGATGCGGAGACTCTTCGCGCATGAGCAAGAATTCCTCACGACCGAGGAGTAGTAAGGTACCCGCCCGCCGCATTGAAATTAAGAAACTGGAAGGATGAGAAACTATGAATTTACTTTATGTGGCCTAATTTCTCCAAACGATGGCTGATCTCCGCATTGTGCATCTCGGGATATTCTAAAGTCATCTTTCTTCTCTCTAACTGCGCCCAACTCCATAAATGCATTCATTGGCCGCTTTATGTGATCTTTTCTCTCCTTCGCACGAGCGTCTGCGCATAACTGCTGAACGCAAGAACTCGGAGTGATGATCTTGTCCGTCGGAGCTTCCAGCACAGTGCTGTCTGTCCCCACCCCGCAGCTCTGTTCAATCATCTCTGCCGCTGCAAAGTTACGCTCTCCTGTTCAATGCGTATCTACTGAATGATGCGGACATGAACTGTTTTTATACCTCAGCCAAAGCAAGGCGTCTAATATGCGAAACATTGTGTATATGCATACATGTACATACATACTAACTTCGCTCTAGTAATTACAGCTTATCTCACTTATTTGCTACAGTTATTATACGTACCATCCCCCAGTTGAGTTACACCCACTTCCACAATAGTTTACTTTCAAGGAGACCTACGTATCCCAGCAGAGTTGTGTGTGTACTCCTACATTTACATTGTGTATATGCATACATGTACATACATACTAACTTTCGCTCTATTAATTACAGCACATCTCACTTATTTGCTACAGTTATTATACCCACCATCCCCCACTTCAGTTACACCCATTTCCACAATAGTGTACTTTCAAGGAGGCCTACGTATCCCAGCAGAGTTGACCAAGAGGTGAGAGAACATACAAAGTAGCTACATCTACTGTGACATATATACTGGAGCTATTGCCTCTCTCATCTACACTCTCTTATATAGCTCAGCCATGGCTGAACAACAAACTCAGTTTGCCTACCACAACATTCAGCTCTACAAATCAGAGAGTCTTGGTAGTGGATCATATGGAGGGGTGTGTAAGGCCAAGTGTGACGGGCTACTGTGTGCTGCCAAGATCATGCACCCCACACTCTTTGACCTCCGCGACCCTGGAACAGCCTCCTACCTACGCAAATTCAAGGATGAATGTCACCTACTTAGCTTAGCTAGGCACCCCAATGTTGTCCAGTACCTGGCTACCTACTGTGACCCTGACACCCAACTGCCTGTTCTCCTCATGGAACTTTGCGATGAAAGTCTCACTGCATTCCTGAAGCGATCTCTAGGACCACTGTCCTACCACGTTCAGCTCAACATCTGCCTGGACATAGCACTGGCTCTGGTCTACCTCCACTCCAATGGTCTCATCCACAGAGACCTAACGGGAAACAATGTCCTAATGATCGCTGGCACTCGAGCCAAGATCACAGATTTTGGCATGTCCAAGCTTGCCACTGGCAATCCTCGCATGACAGCCTTGACCCTGTGCCCAGGTAATCTGCTGTACATGTCACCTGAAGCTCTCGATGAAGCTAGAGCCTACACAACTAAGCTTGACATCTTCTCCTTTGGTGTAATAGTAATTCAGATCTTGACCAGGCAGTTCCCAAATCCAACTGATCGCCATCGCATTGTTCAAGCTTCTCAAAATGAAGAAGATGACGAAGAAGTTCGTATGTTAGTTCCTGAGACTGAGCGACGTCAGGCCCACCTCCAGTTGATCCCAGACACTCACTCTCTGAAGCCACTTGCCCTCCAATGCCTGAAGAAGAGAGAATCACTACGTCCCTCAGCTCACCAGCTTAGTGAGAGCCTGTCTGAGCTAAAACAGGTCCCTGTACCCAAACCAAGAAGAGCTAGTGAACACCTGGCACGCATCACAGAGCTAGAGAGGATGGTGGAGGCAAAGGATAGACAACTTCAAGAAAAGCAGCAAATTGTTGAGGCCAAGGATCGACATATTCAAGAAAAACAGCAGACAATTGAAGAAAACCAGCGTACAATAGCAACCAAGCAACATGCAATAGAAACCAAGGAGAGACAGTTACAGCAGACACAACAGCAGCTCCGAGACAGTCAGCAGTTAGTGGAACAGTTTCAGCAGAACCTGAGGCACAAGGACAAGATCATCAGTGACCTCCAGCAGACCATATCACACCGTGAAAGGGAGAGCAAGATTCAACAGTTGAAGCAGCAAGGGATTGCCCGCAGTATCCAATCACAACAGCTGCCAGGCAAAGCACAAAAAGCGCAAACAGCTACAGCAGTATCAGTAGCTCAGAAAAATATCAGCAAGATGACATGGAGGGAGGGGAAGAAGGCACCAGAGGGAATGGCAAGAGGAGCAGCAGTAGTGGATGGGAACACAGCCTACATCAGACCAGGTGGCTCATCCAGGGTATACTCATACCAGAATATTCTAGGGAATGAACAGTGGTCTAGGCTACCAGATAACCCTAATGGGTCCTTCAGTCTAGTTGTTATTGACGGTCTCCTCACTAGCGTGGGTGGTTGGAACAGCAGAGATTCTACCAACACTCTCCTCAGTCTCACAGGAGAAGGTGAGAGGAAGCAGTGGTCTGAGGTCTTCCCTCCTATGTCCACACCACGTGATAATACAGCTTGTATCACTACTGAGAAGGCTCTAGTTGTGGCAGGAGGTTATGCAGGTGATGATATGGACACTGTGGAGGTGATGGACATCAACACAAAACAGTGGATCACAGTCTGTCCTCTCCCACAGCCGCTGTGGTCCCTATCAGTCGTTGTCTGTGGGGACTCACTCTACCTAGCAGGAGGCATTGCTGGAGGGTTAGGGTCAAAATCTGTTTTCACCTGCTCCATTCCTGATCTCTGGCAACCTACAACACTTGGATCCAGAATACGACAGACACTTACTATGTCAAATGTATGGAAAGAAATCAGCAGTCTACCAGTAACACGCTCTACTCTTGCCTCATTTGGTGGTCACCTGCTGGCTATTGGTGGCTATGATGACTCAGGGAACCCCACCACTGATGTCTATACATATGATTCCCACACTGACTCATGGCATATCATTAGTCAGATGAAGAACAAACGAGCAGATTGCTTGGCAGTCACTCTTCCTGAAGACCAACTTATTGCAGTGGGAGGGTTTACAAGGAGCAATATTATGATAGACAATGTTGAGATTTTGGAGGACAAGTGACAATGGATATCTTTTCTCTCCACATGAACACAACCTACACATTACATGTATACCACATCCACTATATGTACTATGATCTACCAATGATTACTGTAAACACAGTCTAAATTAGTCAAGATGCGAGGGTTAACTAGTCAAATGCAGGGCATTGTGAGGCGAGCCTGACTGAAAGTGATAGCACAGATGTCTGCTGCAGGCAGATCTCCCTAAACTTTGAAGGTGTATGCCAAGACTTATAACTTACCTGTTAATTCCACCCCCAGGAGAGCCTTCTCTCTCTGTTGAGTGGCAACTACATGTACTTCACTCTTCTCCTTCCCTCCATTACCAGTTCCAACTTACATTAGATACCAATTCCTTGGGAAGTTAGTGTACTATTAGTTAATCTCCAACATATCAGTAGTACAGTAGTACTGCATATATAGGGATTGCTATGGTCTATTCCCATTGAAAAACATATAAAAGGTTTTCATCACTTTCACTTTCAGTTTGCTACCTACTGGACTTCTGCATGAATATGTAACTATGCCTAGAAACTAACTCTGATTAAAAAATGGCATAATTTGATGCATAAGAAAGGTGTTAAATTAACAAAAATCGATTCTGTAAATTCTCTATCTTCTGCTTCTTTTTCTGCTTTAACAGGCATAACTCACTAACGGTAACACATCTAAACATGAAACTTGGTACAGTGATGTAGTTCCACTGTGGGTAGTGCATCATCATGTTAAAAATTTGTAAACAATGTAGTTCTTGTAAAATATACGAAAATAGCCTCAGGCCACGTATTATAATGGGGGGCACACAATCCTATATCTGACTAATGAATGTATTATGTATACAGTGATTGTGTGAGGGAAGTTGTCGTGCAGTTGGGCTCTTAATTTCTGAATTATTAACAAAATTTTGCAATTTTTGCTGGCTTCATTCTTTAATAGAGTGATTTTGTATCCATAACATCACACAATTACTGTCAACAAATGTCTCGGATATGGTGACACTCAACAATTACCATTATTGCAGGGGATCCTCTCTAATCCACTGGTACATCTGTAAATACTAAAAGGGGTTACGCATGTTATAATTGTTGCATGCTATCATGCCCTGTATGTATGCTGCACTTTGACCTTGTTTCTGTACCTTTTGGCACTTCAATCCCTACATCCTTCAACATTTTAGTGAAAATGTTTTACACTTTGCATCATAGACTCTCCCGACCACCGACATACCCATGCATTATAGCTGGCTGTACACGATAAGACTCGTAAAATACACCGCTACAATGTAAAATTGCTAACATATCTTCTGCTTCCTTCAAACAGCCTAGTACATGTATTTACCTTGCCTTTTGTCAACAGAGTCTTTGTAGGGCCCTCTGGGACATAAAGCTACCATCAATAATATAACATGTGTAACCCTTCCTACATCATTTATTATCTGATATTTGGCACTGCCATCCCTACATCCTTCAGGGAATACATTTGTTGCAGCACTCCAATAGTAACATGGGCTTGACAACTAAAGAACTTCGAAATTGGCGTGTATTTGAGAAAAAGGTTATTCTTGTATAGTTTGAGGAAGCAACAATATAGTAGGCAAATGTGGACTACTAATGTACTAACAAAGTGAATTCATCAATTTGAAGTCCAAACTCAATCGAGCTGGCACAGTACTATACCGTCTTCTGAGGGGCAGGTCGTATATGGTGCATGATCAAGTAAAAAAACTGCAATTATTCCGGGGGACAAATACCAAGGTAGTTTTTGTAAAGTCTGATTCTATGTTAAAGCTGCACATTTATGTTATGTGTGTTATATTACAGGGGACAAGTAGCTACCTAGGTAGTTTTTGCACAGTTTGATTCTATGTTGAAACTGCACACATATAAGTGTGCCATTCCAGGGGACAAGTACCTACTTTTACTAGGTAGTTTTCGCACAGTCTATAATTCCGTGTTGAAACTGCACACTTATAAGTGTGCCATTCCAGGGGACAAGTACCTAATTTGAATGTGCTAAATATACCCATTTTATAATCATTTTTTTGTCTAATAATAACACACCCGAATTTAGAGTGTAGTGATTCAGGTGAGGGGACCATGCGTAATGAACTGTAACTAATAGGGCATCACTCACCATTTATGTGGAAGTATGCTATCTAGCAGTTTTTATTGTCAGTGTAGAGAGCTTTGCATGATAGTGGTACAAGTTTGTAGCTGCTATAAAGGTTCAGATAAGAGAACTATGGCACTAGTCAGAGCTCTACTAGTTACAAGTGTTCTAGTACTAGCTCCATTGGTTGTGGCTGAGTCAGGAGAGGTGGTAATACTTGCTACCTACCTAGACAGTGACAACTTCAGTTCCATTCAACTCAGTTGTGTGTATGACATGTCCAGTGGTCCTCAGTCTGAAGGAATTGGAGCCAAATTTCAATTGAATGGAACAGATATTAAGGAAGAAATAGATGAAGTGGAAGATTTTAATGATATTAATGGTACAGTCCACTTTGTTCTCACTCCAGAAAAGGAAGGATTCTTCACTTGTTCCCTGAATGGATCTCTCTCAATCAATTCAATAGGACTTGCAGGTACATGTGTCCCTTGTTTGAAATTGGTGTCATTTTGTGTCATCCACAGCTCAGCCCAGTGCTGACTACATTGGAGCACCTGTGAGACATGAAGTGGAGTTACCTGATGATGACAATAGTGTATCTACTGAGCTGGACTGTGACATACAGCCTGGAGCTATGAGACAGAGATACTCTGTACAGTGGGTACAGAACTTCCACAGTTCTGATATTGTTGGAGACATGTTCAATCTGACACTGACTGTTAGCTCTTCTACAAGTGGTTCATTGTATCAGTGCTATGTCACTATCAATCATAATGGTAGTGGACTAACTTCAATATATATAGGAAGACTTATTCAGGTTATCACTACAGAAGGTAATGATCAATAGACCACATTGTCGTTTACAGCTGTAATGTTCTGCTCCATACTACATGCAGAAATTCAGCAGGAGTCCATCAGTGGCATGGTTATTATTATTATAATTGCACTAGTTTTCAGCTGTGTATGGTTTTGCTGCCTATATGTGTGTGCTGTAACCTATGGACTAAGCTACAAAAAACGGTAAGTTGTTATTTGTTGTTAATTGCTGCCACAACATAATAGATAACCATGCATACAATCATTCACTCAGGAAGTATAACCACAGGATTGTTTCTCTCAGGAACTCGGAATCATGTCAAGAACTAGTTTTGAGAATGAGAGATCAAGATGAAGCAGTCCATCATGATCTTCCTGTCCAGGATACAAATCAGAATCTGGACACAGATCAGGGTTATCACTCTCAAATTCCCACACAAAAACCTGTCCAACATAAGAATCTATCTTTAACACCTGATCTCATACCTGGTCTTAGTGTAGACCAAGACAGACCTGAATGGTTCACTGAGATGTGTAAGATGACAGACACTGACGTGGAGGATGCACTACAGAGAGAAGTCTGTCTTACCAACAAACAACATCGTACGAACCAGCGACAACTCGACATGCAGCCTCAGATGGTGCAGGTACACTCGTACCACCACCAACATTCTGTCCCAGTCGACAATAGACGTTACAGCCATGACAACCCAGCCCAGGTACTTAAACTTCAGAGACCTCCCTCATCATTTGAGCCATCACTGGCAGGGGAGGTGACTGCAACAGATGTAACGACAGGGTCAAAGGTAAAGTTCAGCTTCTTATCATCACCTCTTCATCCCAATTATGAGACTACTGCCAGCTCTGCACTGAGAGATGAAACATTGTCCACCATCCAAGAGGCTAGCTGTGAATCACTTCTCCAAACTTCTATGAACTCTGACCTTGCTTCATGTATTATGACATCATGTCCTCAAAATTCAGCTACGGTTGACCATTGCTGTCGAGGTCACCCATCGGAACTTTGTGTACACGAGAATCCTTTAGTTTTATCACTTTATCCCACAACTGGTCCTATTTTAGATCAGGATAAATGTAAAGACTCCCTCACTTACAGTCATGAAACACAAATCTTACTACCCACCTCTGGTCCTCCTATTGATCCATACAACACAAGAGAGTACATTCCTACATGCTTCACTCCAGTGGCTACACTATCACAGTGTACTCATGATGGTAGATGGTACTATGATGAACACAATGACTTTGGCCTGGAGATCCCAGCAGGAACCATTTCCGAGGGAGAGAGTATCACCATTGACATTGGTGTGGCTCTGTATGGCCCATTCCAGTATCCTGAAGGTCTCAGACCTGTGTCTCCTGTGTTCTGGGTCTGTGTCCGTGACCGGAAAGACTTTCAGTTTTTGAAGCCTGTCAAACTCACCATCCCACACTGCCTCAATCTTAACAGTCATGATGACATTGAGTCTCTAGGTCTGATCTTTCTGAAGGGAGACCATGAAATGAACCCACAACAAATGTATCAGTTCCAACAAGCAGAGGGAGATGTACTTATTGAACCTCTCAAGAAATATGGTGTGATTAAAACCACTCATTTCTGTTCTCAGTGTATTGCAGGCCAAGTCACAGAAGAGTTAATGAAGAAAGCAAGTTTCTGTATTTCTGCTGTGCTTCCTACTACAATTTCTGGCACAGAATCTGCTTATTTCTTCATTACATTCTTATTGAAGTCATGTCTTGATGTAGTATATAAACAGATTAGCAAAGACACAACATTACAAGGACATGAAAGACAAAACATAAATTTTCAATTCAGCAGTGATAGAGAAGAGAAGGTATTGGAAATAGTTCTTCCACAATCATTACCTGGAAAGTGGGAAATTGGTCTGAAGTTCAAAAATAAGGTTTGCTACAAGATTTGTATAATTATATTTTTTTATTATAAAACATTTTGCAGATTTCAGTGAGTGATATTGAGTTTTTTGATAAGGATAGAGAAAAGCTTGCACTGATGGAAGAACGAGGGATGTACCCTCCAAGATTCGGTGTTGTCATCACACGTCACTCTACAACTACCCACCATGCCACAATTGTATTCAAAGGAGCAATGAAAGATTTGGAATTGGCTATACCTATTATTCCACCAAGGCTACCCATATCTCCAAGTAAGTGGCCAAATATAGGTTGTAAACTCCAAGCAAATATATATTCTTCTCCTCCTTAGTCTCCACCAGCTCATGTTACTTATCAAGTCATGAACAGGAGGTAGCTACACCAGCAACACCACTTGGTAATGAAATTTGTTTTATGAAATTGAAAGGAATTATAGGGATTGCATAAAAAGGAAGAGAGACAAGATTGGGACACAGACATGTTATACACATCAATGTACCAACAAAGGTATGTTGATGTATCATAGCATGTCTGTGTCCCAATCTTGTCTCGGTTCTTTCCTTTTTATACGATTTTCTTATAAATTGTATACTATATTACTTGGTTGTATCTCCCTAGAGCATTTCATATCCTTCATTGGGATAATTTTTGCATAAACCTATATTAAAGCTCTGCAAACCTTTATCGTAGTACCAGAAATAATCTCTAAGTATCATTTTCTGTAGAAATTAAAGACCTATTTGATATCACTACTGAGCTCAATGAAGTAGCTCCGAGATGGAGGTATATTGGATTGGCTCTGAGACTGTATGATCCCCAACTAGATAAAATTGCTGCTGGAGGAAAACCTGTCACCGACTGTCTCACAGACATGCTGAAAGAGTGGCTGAACCAGAATTATGAAGTAAGCAAGTATGGGAAGCCGTCATGGAAGATCCTATCAGAGGCAGTCAGACAACCAGCTGGAGGAAATAATGCTGCTCTAGCCAACAAGATTTGCAGGACTCACTCTGTACATGTAGAACTGTAATTAGAACAGTCACCTTCTTATATATAAGCTTGATTGCACATGTGTGTTTTAACACTAGTGAAAATGCATTGCGGGGCAAGTGATCCTTCCCGATATGCAATATATCGGGACTACGGGTGTACGTGTCTGCGCATGCGCACGGCGTTCACTTCTAACGCCCCTGTATTATTGTGCATACCGTGAAACGCTGTATCATCGTAACGACAGGGCCGGCGGAGACGGTGGGGCAGGTAGGGCATTTGCCCTACCACTTTTTGGTGGTCCATACAGGAAATGACGTTGCTATGATTTTTATCCGAGATAGTGAAGTAGGCTAGCTGCCAATGTACCGGTATGCGGTACAGCCTAGTCCGGAGTCGTCCGATTTCGCTTCGTACGCCGCGGCCGCGTAATGCCCTTTGGGTGTGGTAAATACGTGTAATAATTACTAATAATAATAATTATTATTACATACCAAGTAGCACTTTTTTTGCATACAGCCTCCATGGGCAGTTCTTGGCAAATGTGAAGGCACAGATCGATGGGTATGCACGTCTTATCACCTCGCATGGGCCAAATCTGTGGTAACACTGCGTTTCTGACAGTTGAGAGCCGTTTTTGTTTGGTTAAAAGTCGCCATATTGTCCGCATTCTTCCGGATTTCTCGACCTCCCTCCCGTTTACGCCGCTCCCCTCCGTAAAATTTGCAAGCCTGGTTTGTTTTTTTTAGAGACATAAAATGGGATATACTGCTCATTTCTCCGGCCCTCGACATGCTAGATATACAAGGATAGCTCGAGATGATAGCTATTTTTTGGTGCACTGTCGTATCAAGAAAAGAAGCAGCCAAATCTCTTACTCGAATTCTAGTGATTTTTTATTCCTCATCATTTTCCCCATTTATTAAAATGAATTATTAAAGTGTACGTCATCCGCGGTGACGTTGTGCGTTTTATCTATAAAAAAGGCGCTTCCCAGGCACGTTCATCATATATTCAAGGTCGGGGCGTTCCTCCTCCTTCTGTGTTCTCGGCTCTCGCCTCGACCGGCCATCTAACGGCGCTAGCCGCTTCCTCTCGTCGTCGTCTTGTCGACAGTAAGTGGTACGGAACAGCTAGTGTTTGGTGTGTTTTTATTTCTTTTTCCGTCGGCAGGTTCTCGGCGAAAACCTCGTTTGACAGCGTTTGCCGCTGCTCGAGTTCCTCCCGTCGTCGTCTTATTTTTGACAGTAAGTGGCATGGAACAGCCAGTGTTTGGTGTGTTCAGTGTTCATTTCTTTTTTCCGTCGGCAGGTTCCCGGATCAGCCCGCGAAATCGTCAAACGGCTTCTTTTGACAGCTGCTTGAGTTGCCTCTGTCGTCGTCTGGCACAGAACAGCTGGAGTTTGGTGTGTTTTCAATTCCGGTTTCTCTTTTTTTCCTTCGCCAGGTTTTCGGCTCGGCCCACTAAACCGTCATCTGACTGACGGACTCACACCGACCAGGCTTTTCGACAGGTTTGCCGCTCGTGTGTACCATCAGAATATTGTATCGAATGTTGGGAGATGTCGACAGAGCATCAGACTATGACATCATATTGATCAGGTAACAGATTGTGTACCTGCATCCTTTGGAGTGTGTATTCACATCACTCTCCTCCCTCCCCCTCCCTCCCCCCCTCCCCGCATCACTCTTCCACATCACTCTCTCCCCTCCCCTCTCCCCTCCCCACATTACTCTCTCCCCTCCCCCCTTGAGCTAACTGACAGCTCCCAATCAGCTGCCAATTTGTAATGAATGCCCTCACCTCACTCAGGCCACAGAAGCTATTGATGGCTGTCACTACTTTACATATCCTCTGTCTCACCTCTGTACATGTGATGATGGAAATGGTAAGAATGAAGTTGTAAATAAAGCAGGGTAATCAGTGAGGTAATCAGGGAGGAAGTTTCCTATCCTGCATACAGTAGCAATGAAAAGTAGCATATTGTATATTACATACAGACCATGGACTTATAGTATTTTACTTCCAGGGGCCGGGGTCATATGGAGTAAGCTTAGGTACATACAACCGTAGAATTTAGCATATCACAGCAGACCTTTACACACTAATTCTTACTTACAAGAGTGCATGGTTAGCTTTATAGGCTAGTCCTAGCCGTTGATTCGACGCCTAGTACTACTTGCGTGCGCATGCTCCATTTTATTACCGCCCCCTAGCAGACACGTGGTAAACGTCATTTGACGTCACTATTCTTGGGTTAAAAAGTATTTTGGACAGTAAAATGTGCCCTGTTTTGCCTCTATTAGGTTTGTGAGTCAACTGACTACCTTTGTCCAGTTGAGATATTGTAGATTTACACAAGTCTAGGTTTTCCTCATACTGACTCACAAAATTCAAATTTTACCTATTTTCACTTGCCATTACTTTAGGGAGAACCAGTTCTACTACCTCTTTGGGTTCGAACTAATTCCTATTCTTATCTTCATCGTCGTATGCTTCAAGGTTACCATAGTGATGACTTCCAGCTATGTGGAGAGGCTGGTAAAAGACTTGGTCTGCATGCTATCCTTCCCTCCCTCCCTCCCTCTCTCCACCCTCCCTCCACCCTCCCTCTCTCCCTCCCTCCCTCCCTCCACCCTCCCTCTCTCCCTCCCTCCCTCCCTCCCTCTCCCCCTCCCTCCCTCCCCCTCAACTGACAAAAACAAGACAATGGCCACAGAGTTACATATGGCCAACCAGTGGATCTGTACATCAGACCAGGTTGTTGTGTCCCTCCCACACAACTGAATAGGAGAGAGAGAGAGGGACATGAATCTTCTTCTGTATGGGAATGGTGTTCTCTGACATTTGTGTAAGGGTTTGAGAGCTTCTACTTACCTTCATTCACTCCCTCCTCCCTCCCTCCTGGCATCCCCCTCCCCTCCCCATCTTCTCCCTCTCCTCCCCTCCCCCTTCCCTCCCCCTTCTCTTCCTCTCCCTCCCCCCCTCCCTCCAGGTACATCAGTAGTATTACTCTGTCTGATGGGCTGGATGTTCTAGAATTCAACTAAGTTCATGAAAGCTGGACTAGTAGCCTTACTGAGGTATATAATTATATACTGTCATGTATACACTGACAAGACAAACATAGTGCATGGGATTCAATGTCCCTCTCTCTCTATCTCTTTCCCTCTCTTCTTTCATACTCCCTCCCTCCCTCCCTCTCTCTCCCTCTCCCTCTCCCTCTTCCTCCCTCTCCCACCAGCCTGCTGATGGTTATTCAACTTGGTCTTCATATGATTTAGTCCCACAATAACCCCCTTGCACTAGGTAGTGTTGTCACGTCTCTGAGAAGTAGGGAATTTCCCATCACCACTTCTTCCTCCCTCTTCCCCTCTCTTTCTCTTTTTGTCCCTCCCTCCCTCCCTCCCTCCCTCCCTTCCTCCCTCCCTCCCTTCCTCCCTCCCTCTCTCCCTCCCTCCCTCCCTTCCTCCCTCTCTCCCTCCCTCCCTCCCTCCCTCCCTCCCTACAACTATGGAGAGTATGGACACCATTTGAACCAATTGTACGTCATACTATTTTATTGCAGTAGGAGACACATCCCAACAAAGTGTACATCTAAGTTGGGATGGTTACTAAATAATGTACTAGCAACCATCTTATAGCATGTGCTGCGCATGCATGTGTCTCTTGCATGCAAGACGCATGCATATAGGCAAGATATGGAGACTTTTGGAGGTGACAGTTGGCTAAATGTACAATAGAAAATGTTTTTCTTATAAGAATATGCTCATTTTTAAAGAATAATAGTAGATGCTGATCCAGGAGGGGTGGGGGGGGGGGGGGGGGGGGGCTGAGTATGAAACCATGAATGGACATAAATTAGCCACTCACTGCGAGCACTAGCCATCGTACATCTATTTATACATGTTAATTTAGAGGGGTGGATGGGAGGGGTGTAGCTAGCAACCCCCTGGATCAGCCCTTGATAATCGGCTCAAATTTTAATCAAGAAATAGAGTAATGGGGGAAAGTTGTCAGCTTTAGATGCCTCGAGTACTAGGTGAATAGTAGAGGAATGGGTAGGGAGACAGAAGTCCAAAAGGATGGGATCACAGATTCAGGTGGAGAGTTGTGCAATTATACAATCAAAATTGATGTAAGAGGTACGTAGTTATTGTAATCATATCCACAACTATTTAATTAAGTAGTAAACACATAAACCATATAGTTTCACTTCCCCACCACCTGGCAGGCAGCGTGGGGTGACAGTAATACCTGGTTGGTGTGTAGGCTGTAGCATGGCATGATAGTTATACAAGCTACTTAAATTCATGATGTGTATTACATAACACTACCTATTATTCTCGCATAATTCTTGATTTCTGATGCCTATTTAAATATTCCAGCATAATTTCACAATCTCTACTGACAACCTTTTAGATGAGGTAAATTCATGTTACATAAGTTAGACCGACTGATTGGTATACATGTGACATATCGTCCACCCCCCCCCCCCCCCCCCCCCCCTACCAACAGTACCTCCAGGACTAGACTACTCCAGAACATGATTTCTGTTGTGCAGTCTATACTTCCTTCCCATTTACATCATTCCCCTCCTCTATAAGCATCATCTCATCTACAATGTCTTGTAGTTACTACATTCAATATCAATTCCTCACCATTTAATTGTTACTGAAATGTCATTTTTAACTATTACTTCGTAATGTCATTGTTACAAAGTTCGATACATTGAACAAACTTAGACACAATTATGTGAGTGGGATGGAGAAATATTAAAAACAAAATGATATATGGATGGTAATGTCAAAAACCAGGGAAACAATGCAAGGTGCATGTAATGCAAATTACCATTAACTTTTGACAACAAAAACCAGAATGACAGAAAAGAAAAATATTTCTATACCATTTCATGTATTCCATCTGGTTTGCTACGTCCAGTTTCTTGTATAGAAAAAACCTCAGGGACATATTCACTGTCTCTCAGTGAACACCTCCATTCTCTCTGGGGAAAGACCACAGTCATGTCCATGGGCTCTGGAACCAGGTTACTGGAGTTGGTGTCTTGTTGTGGATATTTCATAGGATATTCATCACTGCTGAATTAATGGTTATTATGTTAGTCAGTGATTTCTCTACTTGTTCAAGTGACATAGTTGCAGATCAATTGATTATGTATGCAAGATTAAAATAGTAAGTCTTGTGTCTGAAGGCCTTCACATGCAACACTTTGTAGTATTACTCACATTTGTGCTGAATTTCCATGACTGATAGTGACAACTGGAGTAATACATGTCTCCTGTTGTGGAGTTCCGTAACAGAGCCTGCTGAAAAACAAGAGTTATATTAATCACAGCTAATAATACTCATTGTCCTCCCCCACCACCACCACTCATAAAGCATTGACCATGCATGCACCCACAATCATGGAAGCATCACACATCGGTATACATGTTCCTCTTTTGGTCTGAAAAACATAATCTACCATAAGTACTACTTTGGCCTTCCACTCGCAGCTCCAGCCAGCTGTGATTCATGAAGTGGAGTAGGATACAAGTCATCGTCATATGTTTTTTTTTACAACATAAAAGGATTTAAAGATTTGTGTGCATTCCCACAATATGTGGATTTTGAACAAAGAGCTTGGCAAAATCTGGTGAAATGTCCGAAGATTATTTCTGTGAGGTTCGAGCTCCCACTTCCAGCTGCAGAGTTCAGTAGAGGAGACCACTGCCTACTACTTGACAGGACCTGGACTAGCGTGCGCGCACTTCCAAACGATGACGCGACTACTGCCCAATCAGTCTGTCGCTGTCAGTTTCCTGGAAACTCTCCTAGCAACACTGATAGCTTATTAACTACCTGATGGCTCTCAGCTGTTCTGAAATAATAGAGTATAACCAAATAGCAGAGCTCTGGACTACATCCCTTTTAACACTGCTTAAAGATAAGGTAAGAGAGAAGGATACCTGGTGCCACGGATATTAAATTTTCCCACCATAAATTTTACACACTATGAAATTGCCTGCTACATAGCTAGCTATAGGATGATCATATGCTTGAGTTCAGTTCAGAATATGGATTTTGAACAAAGAGCTCTGCAAAATCTGGTGAAATGTCCGAAAAATCAAATATTAGTTTTTCATTCTCTGTGAGGTTCAGACCCCCACTTCCAGAGCTGAGTGGAGGAGACACATTAACACTGCCAACCACTGGGCCTTGATGAGCAGGGGCGACTGGATAGAGAAGGTCGTCAAAATCAATGTTTGGTAGACTGAGGTCCATGTCGGATGAAAATGGAGAGAGCTGGAGCTCGAAATCAAGATCATTTAGAGAATTGGTCGAATTAGGAGGAGACAGAGGCAGTGAAGATTCTAGTGAGGGCGGCGGAGGGAGCGATGTTGCGATTAGTTTTGCGTTAGACGGTACGGGGATGAGCGTGGGAGCCTGGGTTACTGTGACTGGCTGCGGAGGGATGCGCACTGCGACGGGTTGCGTCGCGTGGAGGGTCTTGACTCGTTTCAGTAGTGGAGGGTTGGACGGGACTTCGACGGGACTAGCGCGCTTCCGAACGATGACGGGACTACTGCGCGGCAATAGCGAGGCGGGACGGGGCCGCGGAGAGATGGTCTTCAAATTCGCCAGCCCATTCCCGACCTGTACAGAAATTTCAGCAGTTTTTCTTTCCGGGAGTCGCTCAATGACGCGCTGCACTCGTCCGCCGAATCCAGACTACATTGAATCCCTACTGTGCATCGCTCGGGCACGCTCTTTCCGCAGCTACAAGTGGATCCTCCAGTCGTCGGCCCCACGGATACTTCCAGTATGAGCTGAGAAGCAACCCTACGTGGAGGAGTGGGAGCGGCTGCGAGTGCTGCATATGAAGCAGTATCCGGACTACAAGTACAGACCGAGGAAGCGAGGCACGAAAAAACCGGCGAAGCTCATATCGGAAATATCCGTGGGGCCGACGACTGGAGGATCCACTTGTAGCTGCGGAAAGAGCTTCCCCGAGCGATGTACAGTAAGAGAGTCCTCCTACGGATAATCTCCGCATAGTGCATCCTGGGATATTCCAGTCATCTTTGAATGCATTCATGCTGTGCCTCATCTGTCATATCCCTAAAGGCGCATTCTTCGCCACATTTATTATAGTATAGAATACGAGTAGAAGTATTTTCATCGAATACAAATAATATTATCTATGTACATATATACAACCTAAAATCATGCAACGTCCTATACATATACATAAAGGTTTGCATAATTACATTACCTAGGGTAGGTTATAGATTGGGGGGTGTCTGTGTCCGACCAGTCAGATGCAGCTGAACTCGGGCCTCCTGCGTCAATTTGAAGCTCACTCATGATCGATATGCATGTCGTACACTATCTGCAGTGGTAGTCTACTTTGCTTTATATGCAGTACCAGCCATTCACCTTAGTTACTCAGTTTTAATTATTGACCTTGCAATTGCGTGGGTGGCACTGTATTTTAATCTCATTTGGGGGATTTTATTGTGTGATATAGTTTACACACATAGCTGTAACCTGAGAGAGTAATTACCAATTGCCTACAACGTTTGTTTCTTGGCAACCTTGTTGCTTGGCAACCAAATGTTTCCTAATCACTCTATAAAAACATCATTATTATAGGCTATTATACAGGTTTTATTGGTGACTTGTTCTGTACATATGTATCTACAAGACCATCACACGTACACATTCTAAAAAGCCTGAGAGATGTGGAAACTGATAACATGTATAATATAATAGGGGGGAAAATGAGCAGCATGTGACTGTCACTACTACTGACGTTTCTGGAGAGAGAAGCAGTGAATGTTGAAATGGATACATAATTCTTGAACCTGTCACCAAGCCAGGAGGGAGGGGGAGAGGGAGGGAGGAAGGGAGGAAGGGAGGGGAGGGAGGGGAGAGGGAGGGAGGGAGAGAGGAATGGAGGGAAAAGGGAGGGAAGGAGGGGAGAGGGAGGGAGGAAGGGAGGGAGGGAGGGGAGAGGGAGGGAGGGAGAGAGGAAGGGAGGGAGGGAGGAAGGGAGAAAGGGAGGGGAGGGAGGGGAGAGGGAGGTGGGGATGATTACAGCTACCTCAGCAATTTTCAATACTCCGTAGCATATGTGAGATAAGGTGTCCTAATTAGCCCCACTCACCACTGATACTATGTGAGATATGGTGTCCTAATTAGCCCCACCCATCACTGTGAGACGGTGTTCTAATTAGCCCCACCCACCACTGCCCCACCTACCACTGATACTCCATAGTGGATGTGAGCTAGTAAACAGATGAAGAAAAATCCGTAGAGAATTTCCAGTTCATATTGTGGGTAGAGAACGGAGAGAGAGAGGGAGAGGAAGAGAGGGAGGAGAAGTACGTTGAAGATCTGGCAGGATTGACTGGACATCTGGCTAATGATGAGACGGCACTGGAGGGAGAGGGAGGGGAGGGGAGGGGAGGGAGTGGAGGGAGGGGAGGAGGGAGGGAGGGGAGGGGAGGAGAGGAGGGAGGGGAAGGGAGGGGAGGAGGGGAGGGAGAGGGGAGGAGGGAGAGGGAGAGGGAAGGGAGGGAGGGAGAGAAGGAGAGGGAGGGGAGGGAGAAGGGAGGAGGGAGAGAGTGGGGAGGGGAGGGGAGGAGGGGAGGAGAGGGAGAGGGAGGGGAGGGAGAAATGAATGAGGTAAGTGAAGCTCCCTAATACTTACACAAATGTTAGAGAAGACCATTCCCATACAGAAGAAGAAGACTCTCGGCTCACTATCTACAATATCAGTTGGGCTGCAATTAAACCACACCCAAAACAAGATCGTCATAATGACAAATGGTGACCATGGAGCTACTGCCTGAATGAGGGAGAGTCTTCTGGGAGGAGGGTCTGTGGTACTGGGAGGGGGAGGGAGGGAGGGAGGGAGGTGGGAGGGAGGGAGGGAGAGAGGGAGGGAAGGGAGAGGAGGGGAGGAGAGGAGGGAGGGAGGGAAGGGAGAGGAGGGGAGGAGAGGTGGGAGGGAGGGAGGGCAGGAAGGGAGAGAGGAAGGAGGGGAGAGATGGAGAGAGCTAACACTGCTATGTACTCACTACCTCGAGGTATTGTCAGGTTCTCAAAACTGGACTAACCTGTTTTCTGTGTTCCTGTAATACTGGTAGATGTTCCACAGACTGACGGGGAAGGACCCAATGAACCCTGCAATTAACGTATAATTATAGAGAGTGTGGACACCATTCAATATGTCAGATAAGAGGAGGTTGGACACAACAAATCTCACGTGATGCTAAGTGCACTCTGTGTTGTACGAGCCCCCTCTGCTGCTCTGTTTATAGGTATGGCTCAGAGCTAGCAGGTTTATAGGTATGGCTAGCACAGGAGCCAGCAAAGTGGTCATAATCCTACAGAAGGGCGAGAAGCATTCCTACACTGTCCCTAGTTTTCCAGTCGTAACTGCTATGCTGCGCGAAGTCAGCAATCGTTTCTGGGAGATTACGGCTCCTGGAAAGTAGGGGTTTGATGCAGATGACTACATATTTGGAATCTACTGACATAGAGGTTTAGAATGATATGGTATACCCCTCTGTATTGGTGCCCAGTATTGTATCCTCCCCTCCTCCCTCCAGTGCATTACTGCTGTGTCGGAGTTCCCCCTCTCCCTCACCATCTCTGTCCCAGCACAGATCCCAAACTGGAGTATCGTGTCCCATCGTAGGACACTACAATACCCTCCATGGCTTTCATCAAGCACTCGTTGGATGCAGAGGACTGGAATCTACTAATGTCCAGAATGATATACTAACCTTGCTAGTTGTCGTGGGGTAGGCTACTAAACTGACCATTCTTTAATTTACATTGGCCAAATATGGCCAAAGGGAAACCTTACAATCACGTGTACGCACGCAGATCATGTGACCGGCAAAAATCATGTCCAACCCCCTCTGATGTCAGATGATATATATCACATGACTGTCATGTGACTGTCACATACTCTCATGTGACTGTCACATGATAAAACAGGTTGTTAGAGCAAAACATAGCACAAGTTAAATAGACTGTACGTGTCGACCCGTGGGTCTTCCTCAGAAGAATCTGTACTGAGGAAGACCCATGGGTCGAAACGCAGGGTTTCTTTAGGGGGGGGGGGGGCGAGGGGGCATTTGCCCCCATTTAAAAAAGTTTTGCCCCCCCTTAAGTCAAACAGTCCTTCCTCATATACAGCCACGTGTGTTTTCATGTTACCCCCCAAGATTTCTCGTATATGCGATTCGCTCCTCCTTGTCACTTCTGAAATAACCCTGCAACATATACTTTATTAACTTGTGCCATGTTCTGCCCTAACAACCTGTTTTATCATTAAATCACATAGCAATGAGCCTATATATTATGACTGTCACATGACTGTCATGTGACTCATATGACTGTCATGTGACTGTCACATGACTGTCATGTGACTGTCATATGACTGTCATGTGACTGTCACATGACTGTCATGTGACTGTCACATGACTGCCATGTGACTGTTATGTGACAGTCATGTGACTGTCATATGACTCTGGGTACCTACCTAATATAAGGACCCACTTCAAGACCCTCATCAGGTTCACTCCAGCCAGGACGCGGAAGTGCCACAACTCCACACCATACCACCAGGTAATGAGGTAACCTAGGGAACAGGCCTGCGGGGGAATAGTTGTACATACATGTACCTGTGTTTAGAGACACACTCCCAAGTGTGTTTAGGACTCCCTGAAATGAGGACACCTCAATAAACAGGACAGCTGGAACCCCTCTAATTAGGACTCCCTGAAATGAGGACACCTCAATAAACAGGACAGCAGGAACCCCTCTAATTAGGACTCCCTGAAATGAGGACACCTCAATAAACAGGACAGCAGGAGCCCCTCTAATTAGGACTCCCTGAAATGAGGACACCTCAATAAACAGGACAGCAGGAACCCCTCTAATTAGGACTCCCTGAAATGAGGACACCTCAATAAACAGGACACTTCCTTCCATCCTAAGTACATCAGTATTAGATGTAGTTCCCTCGTCCAAGTACACCCACCAGTTCCATGATGTCGTACATCCACGGCAGGTACATGACTCCAGTGATATACTTCTCCCAATGACTGACGTAGAATCCTCCGAGGGCCGACAGGCAGGGCCAGAAGTCCTCATGGAGGGACATCCCCCACTGGAAACCACGACCAAAGACTGAGGCTAGGGACATAGGGATGAAGATGGCACTCCAACTGTCTAGTCCATGGTCGAATAGTTCACCTGGAGGGAGGGAGGGAGGGAGGGAGGGAGGGAGGGAAAGGAAGGAGGGAGGGTGGAAGGGTGGGAGGGAGGTGGGGAGGGATGCAGGGGGAGAGACGAGGAAGGAGTGTCAGTAAGGAAGGAGGGCATGTGATATGTGAGTGAGTGTGGTCGAATACATTAGGCTGTCAGTCAGCTTCTCCTTCCTCCTCCCCTCCCTCCCTCCCTCCCTCCCTCCCTCCCTCCCTCTCTCTCTCCCTCCCTACCCCTCACCAAGAGGTGTACTACTCCCAGTTCTTCTAGCCTGTTTTCCGTCCGTTCCATCCAAAGTGTACCCTACAAATTGACTCAGACCACAGTAGAGCCACACCCAATTAGGGATAGGAGTGCGGGTAAGTCCCAGGTCGTTAGTGGTGGTATTGTAGTCCCAGTCATAGTAGGAGAGGAGAAGGAAGTTGGAGAGAATGAGGAGCCAGCCTACAAGAGTGAGGAGGTTGGGGGCTAGCCATGGAGGATAGAGCTGGAGGAGGGGAGGGAGAGAGGGAGGGAGAAGGAGGGAGAGGGAGAGGGAGAGGGAGAGGGAGGGAGAGAGAGAGGGAGGGAGGGAGAGAGAGAGGGAGGGAGAGGGAGAGGGAGGGGAGGGAGAGAGGGAGGGAGGGAGGGAGGGAGGGAGGGAGGGAGAGGGAGGGAGGGAGGGGGAAGGAGAGAGTGTGAGGAATGGAGAGGAGAGAAGCCCTAAGTTGATGGAATCACTGCATTGTTTTACTAATACCTTAACAACAGCATTCCAGAAGGGATGCATGACATATCTGGAGAGAGGAGATGTATCCACACATTGATACTGTGGAGAAGAAGGTACTACCATGACGACCATCCAATGAACACTAAACCATACATTGTAATGTACATACATGTATATTAGCATTACATCATCTGTCTTGTGTGAGTTGTGTTGTATTGCCTTCAGAGTCTCCTGGCCTCATTATATATACATAGTAGGTACTATATAGTAGTAGATACGGAACATCAGCTCATAATGGTACGGTATGTGGACGCCCCTCCCACCCTACATCAGTACCACGAGCTTTCAGAACGTCCAAACAGGTTTATGGTGCCTGTCATACGTACCCCCTCACCTTGTACTGGTCAAATCCCTGGAGGTGGGCCGGAGTGAGGTAGGAGAAGCCAGCCATCTTGTTCACACTATGCATACCGCTGAGGCTGCGCCACACCCGATAAACAGTACGCATGCGCATACACTACAGCACAGGTTCAACACAAATGTACACACATATACTCTAATACTCTTATGTAATGTATCTTCTGTGTATCTGGTCAGCTATAGAAGGATTATTTCCTCCTGCTCTAGCTCTGACAGCATTCTCCAACATCTGCCATGATGGCTCCCCATACTTGATGACATCATAACTCTTGTTCAGCCACAACTCCAACATGTCTGTGAGACAGTCCATAACATCCTTTCCTTCAGTAGCAATTTTCCTCAGATCAGGATTGTGTAGTCTCAGAGCCAGTCCAATACGTCTCCATTTTTCAGCTACATCTTCCAGTTCAGTAATGACATCATAGAGATCTGAAAATAGCAGACACCGTTTTTCATCACAAAGTACTTATACAGTGGTATACAGTGGAACCTCTTTAATTAGAGAGACAGTTGTCATTTGAACCACTGAAATCTGAAATCTCTTTTCTAGTATGTCTGAGGACTTACCAAGTGGTGTTGCTGGTGTAGCTACCTCCTGTTCATGACTGGATATCGATAAGTAACCTGAGCTAGCGGAGACTATGGAGGAAAAGAATATATATTTGCTTGGAGTTCACAACCTAAACTTGGCCACTTACTTGGAGATATGGGTGGTCTTGGTGGAATAATAGGTATAGCCAACTCCAAATCATTCATTGCTCCTTTGAATACAACTGTGGCATGGTGGGTAGTTGCAGAGAGACGTGTGATCACCACACGGAATCTTGGAGGGTATATCCCTAGTTCCTCCATCAGTGCAAGCTCTTCTCTATTCTTATCAAAAAAGTCAATATCACTCACTGAAATCTGCAAGAAAGAGTTTCATACTTTCATTTTATAACAAAACTTGTAGCAAACCTTATTTCTGAATATCCGGCCAATTTCCCACTTTCCAGGTAACGATTGTGGAAGAACTATTTCCAATGCCTTCTCTTCTCTATCACTGCTGAATTGAAAGTCTATGTTTTGTCTGTCATGTCCATGTAATGCAGTGTCTTTGTTAATCTGTTCCGTTACTACATTAAGGCATGTCTTCAGGAAGAATGTAATGAAGAAATAAGCAGATTCTGTGTCAGAAATTACAGTAGGAAGTAGAGCAGAAATACAGAAATTTGCATTCTTTGTTAACTCTTTTGTTACTTGGCCTGCAATACATTGACAACAGAAGTGAGTAGTTTGTAATACCCCATACTTCTTGAGAGGTTCAATAAGTACATCTCCCTCTGCTGGTTGGAACCGATACATTTGTTGTGAGTTCATTTCATGGTCTCCCTTCAGAAAGGTCAGACCTAGAGACTCAATGTCGTCATGACTCTCAAGATTGAGGTAGTGTGGGATGGTGACTTTGACAGGCTTCAAAAACTGAAAATGATTCTGGTCACGAACACAGACCCAGAACACAGGAGACACAGGTCTGAGACCTTCAGGATAGTGGAATGGGCCATACAGAGCCACACTAATGTCAATGGTGATACACTCTCCCTCAGGAATGGCTCCTGCTGGGATCTCCAGGCCAAAGTCATTGTGTTCATCATAGTACCATCTACCATCATGAGTACACTGTGATAGTGTAGCCACTGGAGTGAAGCATGTAGGAATGTACTCTCTTGTGTTGTGTGGATCAATAGGAGGACCAGAGGTGGGTAGTAAGATTTGAGTTTCATGACTGTAAGTGAGGGAGTCTTCACATTTATCCTGATCTAAAATAGGACCAGTTGTGGGATAAAGTGATAACATTAAAGGGTTCTCGTGTACACGAAGTTCCGATTGGTGACCTTGACAGCAATGGTCAACCATAAATGGCAAATTGCTGACCTTTGAATGTGGTGCAGATGTTGAGTCTATGGAAGATGGTTGCTCATAGCTATAGAAAAACAGCCGAGGGTCAAAGGTCATATCAGCAAGTAACATCTTATTTGTTGGAGCTGATGTCAAACATTCTAAATGTGTTTTACAGACATCATTTTTATGAAATGTGTCATCTTCACCTGAATCTTGAGGAGGTGATGTCATAGTATATGAACCAATGTCAGAGTTCATAGTTCTGAGTGAGTTTTGGAGAAGTGGTTCACATGTACAGCTGGCCTCTTGGATGGTGGACAATATTTCATCTTCCAGTGCAGGGCTGGCAGTTGTCTCATGACTGGGATGAAGTGGAGATGATAAGAAGAATTTCACCTTTGACCCTGTTGTTGCGTCTGTCCCAGTCACTTCCCCTGCCAGTGATGGCTCAGATGATGAAGAAGGTCTCTGAAGTTTTAGTACCTGGACTGGGTTGTCGTGGCTGTACCGTCTGTTGTCAACAGGGACAGAATGTTGTTGGTGGTATGAGTGTACCTGTGCTAACTTATGTTGAGTTGCCGCTGGTTCCTACGACATTGTTTGTTGGTGACACATCCCAGAGCTGACTGCTTGTGGGAGAACAAAGATGACTGACAAGAGACTGGTGGTTGAAGAATTGAATTTGATTCTTGACTAATAGGAATACCTTCTGCAGAATAGAAGATTTGATGTGGAGGCCATGGTTGACCAGATGCAATGGATTTGTGCTTGGCTAGTGCGACTGGAGAAATTTCTGCAGTTGTCATGGTACAGCTGTCCTTCTGAAACCTCGTGTGTTTTGCCTTACAACCATATCTCAGCACTGTGAACATCAATATTGATAACAGGACTATTAATGCGATGGGAGTGATAATGATGCCCAGTAGATAGGTGTGCTGGTCATTAAGAGCTGATGGAGTGGTGGTAATATGAGTGGATGTAGGGTCCGATGGAGATTCTCCCTCAGTGCTTGGAGAAAGACTCCATATGGATGGAGGATCTGTGGCGGATGAGGTTTACAAGAAAGCAGGCAGAATATTAGCTGTCTACAAGTGCTCATGAGACAGAGATATATGTCTTGATTAGTGAGGTGTCATGATTTCAAAAATGCTCAGCAAAAATATGTGTCATTGTCCTAATTAGAGAGGTTCACTGAGATGTTC
>CAXANZ010000131.1:0-24347 GCA_963970385.1 Theonella swinhoei
TGCTGGCCCATTTCTCCTGATAATCAAAATTCCAACATACACAAAATAATACAATTCACAAAATTCCTGAAACTTAAAAAATGAGAACATTTGAAGCAAAATATCACATTTTTAGCAAAAAGCACAATTTCCTGAAAAACAACATATACAATCAAAAAATCATTTTTTTACTTTTACTGTTCAAAATGCTTAAAATGTCAATAATTCTTCCAGAGTCTATTTTCACTAGAATGTTCAAATGTCAAGATATTCTTCTATTTCACTGAGAGCTGAACCAGGCACAGTGTTGAGCTTGGCCATGACATTCACCTTGATCATGTGAAGGGTGATATGATGTTCAGGGATGAGAATGTTCAGATATGGAGGTCTTCTCCATCTGGGCACCTTGCTAGGCACAAAGGCTGCTGCTTGGTAACCAACTGGATCATTTTGGCACACTTCTTCTGGGCTAGGAACTACCTCCAGCTGTCTTATAATTTTTTGCTGATTTTGCTGATTTTGCTGACTTTTCAGTTTTGTCAGAATGTTTAGCTGATTTTGCTGATTTTGCAGATTTTTCTGAATACTTTTGGCATCAGAGTGTTCAACAGTTTCAGTTGCTGTGTTTGTGGTAGTGGTCCCACATTGGGTGCCAATATTGTGTTCTTTGCAAACTCATTTGCGGCCACTACCAGTACAAACACAAGGAACGCAACTTTTAAAAGTGTTCATTCAACTTTATTACAATAATAGTCATCAGCAATATGAAAATGAAGTATCACACAGTTCAATGTTCACAATCTCAATGTTGTAAATCACATTATGTACAAAATCAGTATTTAAAGTCAAAAAGACTAAAGAGGCACAAACACTAGATACATAAAGACAGCTGGGGCAGTTTTTACTGCAACTGGCTCTGAAAGTACAAAAAGGGAACAAACTCCCTATAGTACCCATCTAAACAGAGTTTACTCTTACAAATGATTATATCATTTCACCAACCAGGCACAGGGAGATAGTAGGGATATAATTACACCTAGAAATTGATACCAAATGATTTATTGAGGCCAAAAACCAAATGCAAGGGGTTTTAAAGGGAAAAAACCAAATGCCAAAGCATTTGCCATTTAAAACACATTGAGAGTAAATTGGTCAATGGGACCAATTGACTCAGGTACCAAAGGGACCCATGTTCACCATGAGTAGTCAGACTGACTATATAAGGTGACAATTGTGTAGCTAGAAATAATTCCTTACATATTGGGTGTCAATAATTCCTGAGTATCTTCATCAGGCTCATTCCTAGCAACTAGTTCAGTATTCCCCTGCTGTTGTTTAAGTCTTTGATTTACTTTTGTACTCACATAATCCATCACTTCCTTGTGAGCCTTGTGATACAAATCAATGTACAGTTATCCTTAAACGATGTTTGTAGAATCTGCTGTAATGTTTCCCTACTGACATGAAAGTATCAAGAAGATCTCATGTCAAGACAACCTATCATTTCACCTTCAAAAATTTTCCAATTTTCATTGGAATGATTGGATAATTGAACAGTAGTTTTTCCATCTTCCCCTAAATGTAATATAAGGGTTTGTACCATTTGACTGTCTTTTGCAGATTTTAATTTAACTACAGTAGCAACTCCATCTTTTGGAAAATCTTTGTAGCCATGAACTTCAAATGGTATATCTTTCAATTCAAGAACTATGTCTTTGCTTTTCCTGGTTTAATTATGTAATTCTCCTTTGCATATATAGGAAGGGATCTCTTCAGAAATGTAAAAGCTAAGTTGTTATAATCAACTGTTGCTTCCAATTCATACATACTATTCTGTCCTATAACAAAATCAAATGTATCAGACATATCTGCTAAGTATGCTATGAATTCAAAGACATGTCCATGGAATTTAATCATGAGCTGAATTGCTTCAGTCACTCTGATAACTCCATCATCTGCAACTACAACTCCAATAGATTGGATTGTATAGTGTGGCATCTCATGTAGATATGGATGTCTATCATAAAATTTCTTGTTCAAAATTGGTTTTGAACATCCAGTATCTATCAAAGTTGTTACCTTGATATGTGTTCCATCCATAAGTTCACCCTGTGATTCAGCTTGTAGGATTATAGGAAACTTACCTTGCTTAAACCACATGTTGTTTCCTTCCATATCATATGCCTCACTTTCCATAATACTGCAGGTATTTGCTTCTGTCCAAAGATAAGTTGCACAAATACTTTCATGAGGTCTAAAGATAGATGTAGTGAATGAGTTAAGATTACCATATCTATCCTCCTTATACTTGGGAAACAATGCTTGTGAATAAACTGAAACATTAGGAACATCATAGTTTGCTGCATCAAAGTTTTCTTCTTTTGCATTGTATGTGTAATCTAATGAATGATTATTATCTTCATTTGGTATATTGGAAAAGGCTGCATCAAAATACTTAGATTTTGAATTTTGATGTCTTTTCTGGTCATAGGAGAATATGACTGAGCTGTCAATCTCAGGCTTTACATAATGTAAAGCATCAGTAAGTATTGACCAAATACCAGATTCATCCATTGATACACATTTTGAACAACAATAAATGTCATGAAATAAATCACCCATCATTTCATTAGGAGTATTTAGTGATAGATTCCCTAGACCTACCTTCTGATTCTGCCTATCAGAATTTATGGCAGGCAATGGTGTTCCAGGTTCCCCATCTGACTTACCTAACCTACATTGGTTACTTTGTGATAAACCAGAGATGGCTATTTCAGCTCTCCCAGAATCAACTGACTGGTCTTTAACTCCATCAATTTCATCAAATAATACCTGGCATATACCTCATATTAATATGTGTCTCCTCTTCCTTCATATTAGACAATAAGCGAAAATGATTATCCCCATGACAATCACCTGCATTCTGTAAATTTTTTCTTACCTTCTCCCAAGCGTGTCTCATTGAGCTCAGGACTTGGCTCTTTTGTGTCAAGTTTGCCTTTTCATCAAGGTCAGGGACTCAATCAGATTTTGAAGGTTGCCTACAACCCTTTGCCAGCCCACTCTGATTTGTCTCAGATTCTGAGTTCAGTGACTATGTAGATCTCTATCTCTGAGAATAAATCTAACTGACAAATTTACAGGCTTCACCCAACCAGTATGGCCAGTACTTTTCAGGATACTACTTCCTGTCATATTTGTCACCATATTACATAATTCAGATATCATTGTACAACCTGAGTCATCAATTTCTCTGATACTCTGAATATCTGTCCCAAGAGACTTGCATCCATGCCTTGCATTCCCAATGGCAGCGTATGTCTCAGTACATGTGTATTTGTGCCAATCTTCATTTAGGAATTCCTTATCACTAAACAAAGGTGAGTAAGTCCAATCATTGCCTTCCATCATGCGATGAAAACTATCTTCATCCATGTCACCATACATGGTTGTAGAAGGATCAATGTCAGACTCACTATCAATTGATTCAACCTCTGGAAAATTTCCTAATTCCACAGGTTGCATCTGTTCAGTATGGGTGATTGTTTCATTTTCACCAAACTGAAACCTCAGTAATTCCAATAGGTTTTAAATCAAAAGATACAGATGGACATGGTTTTGGACATTTTTTAGGAGTTCCTCTGATGCTCAAGGAATCCTTTAATTGTTTGTTGACTTACCTACTTTTAAGCTGTTAAGCTTAGTGTTGAGATGTTGTACAGCTTGTGATATTTCTTCAACATCATCATCATCATCATCATCATCATCTTGTAAGACTATTTTCTTACCTTTTCTCTTTAGATAGTTCTCCAATCTAAAACAGTTGTGAGCTAAGTGTCCACTTCTGTTGCAGAAACTACAAGTCTCACCTCTGTCAAAGTATCTTTGACCTGATCCAGATCTAGGTTGATTTCTTCTTCTCTCTCTTGAATTGGATCTGTCTCTACCTCTTCCTCTATCTCTATCTCTATCTCTACTGTCTCTACTTCTATTTCTGTAGTAATCTCTACTACAATTTCTGTAGTTGTCTCTGTAGTTCTCTCTTGAATTATCTCTGCTTCTGCTGTTGGATCTATCTCTGTTTCTTCCTCTGTTGTTTCTTGAATTCTGTTTCTTCTGAAAATCTTCAACTACATTGGCTAATTTATCACCAATTTTATCCAACTGTTTCGCTAAAATCTTACTACTTTCATACATTGAACCATGTATGGATTCTTTCACCACTGTAAGTGTATCTTCTGTTGATGATTGAGTTCTGTTTTCTTTCATCACCATGAAAGGTACTGATGGTTTACTATCATCTTGTACTGGTTTTGATATTGCACCAAATGTTTCCATTCCACCTAATGCTATACCTTTTCTCAGGTTCTCCACTGCATCTGGAACTGTTCTTGCACCTCTAAGTATAAGTACATACCTCTTGGTATACATAACACAAAGTGTGATACCTGTTGTTCATCTGAGTAACCAAGTTCATGTGCCAGTTGACTAAATCTGAAAACAAAATCAGTCAGCTTTTCTTCTTCAGGTTTCCATTTCAGTTCTTTCCATGCTTTGATCTGCTGTTCCTTTGTACTACCTATTGGATTGAAATAAGTAAAAAACTTACTTTTCACTGTCTTCCATCCTTCAGCTGAGTGTAAGTCTTGAACTCTTTTCTCATTGTACATACTATACCAGACCCTTGCATTGTTCTTTAATGATGCCTTAAACTTATTGATGATGTCTCTATAATCTGGTCTCTGTCTAGGATCATCTTCATCTTCATCCCTGTCACACCTGAAGCTACTAAGTAATCTTCAAATTCCATGAGATGTGAGAAAGGTTGTTCACCTTTTCCCTCAAATTTAGGAATATCCCTAAGTGACTAGTAATGATTCCTGTCATCTTGTCTATCATCATCACCTTCATCACCATTTCTACCATTTCTGTTACCTCTAGGCATTGTTACTGTTGGAGATGGTATCTGAATTTCTTCAGATTGTTCAGGGTTTTCAATTTCAATTGTTTCAGGTAATTCAACCTCGTTCTTACCTTTCTTTTTGGCTTTAGCCTTCTTCTCTTTTTCTTGCTTTGCCTTTGCTTCTATTCTATCTTTAAGTTCTTGTTGTTCAGTATCATCTAACTTTCCCACTGTATGATGTGTAGGGATTTGATGTGGATATTCGAATAGACTAGGATATGGTTCTCTAAACCTATTCTTCTTTATTCTATGTCTATGTGGTAATGTCTCTTTATCTTGAAACTCTCCTATTGATGAATAACCACCATCAGATAATTCTTCATCTAGTGCTACTTCCAAACTAAGTCCTTTCCCTTTAACTATTTCCTTCCTTCTTTGTAACCTATTTTCTAAAGCTCTTCTATGCCTACTCAATTTATGTTGATATCTTCTTGCTAATGCTTTATCTAAAGCTAGTACCTCTGGTCTATTAAGAAACTTATCTTCTTTCTCAATAGCCTTGTCAACTCTTTTGATGTCATATACTATACCTTTGATTTCTTTTTTGTGTTTCAACACTAGTTCTTCTCTTCTTGTTTCTTCAGCCACTGCTTCTCTTCCCTGTAACTTTTTGTTGATTTCCTTGGATACTTTATCAAGTTCTAAATTTAAAACTTCAAGATCTTTAGTATACTTTTCAGTTACCTTTTCTTTTGTATTTTTATATGTATCTACAGCTGGTTTATAAATAGCATAAGCCTGTAATTCATCTGTTGAATATTCAGTCATTCAGTCTTATCTATCTTATGTTGTTCAACTTTATACAACTCCTGACACTTTGGTAATTTCTTCTTATGTTGACTACTAAAGTTTCCAATCCAAGTCTCATGAGTTGTATCTAAGTCTTTTATTTGTTGATGATACCTACCAAGAAGTAAAGTCTTTCTTTTATTAAAATCTTGTAAAATATCTTTCTCTTCTGTAGTGAGCTTCTCAACTGGTAACCAAGACATATGGTTTATTGATCCTGTATGATGTATGTCTTGTGAGAATACAACATCTGTAACTATTGTCTCTCTTCCAAACAAGTCAGTATTAGATTCAAACTAAATTAAAATTTGAAAACCAACTTCAACTTTAATTTAATTTTGTTTTAAACTAAAATTTTGAAATTGAGATTTCAATACAGAGATGAGGCCCAGGACTAACCATTGTTTGTGGCATTCCTCTGTATGAGCACCCAATAAGTTCAAGTCCAAATTCAAATAAACTTTTTCAAAGTTGAAGTCAACTTCAAATTGTTTAAGTCCAAACCTAAAACAAATCTAAGTCCAATCTCAACTCAAAATTTTCTAAGTCCAAACCCAAAATAAATCTAAGTTCAGACTTGACTGAAAAATTTCTAAGTCCAGACCTATCAAAAATGGTCTAAGTCCAAACTCATCAGAGATTTTCTAAGTCCAGAAAATGTTGAAAATTTCCAGTCTAGCTAAAATTTTCTAAGTTCTATTAATGTAAGAGAGCACCCACAATTTTGTTAATTGTGTTAACAGTCTACTATAGAATTTTGTAGCCTGATTATTGTTCTCTCTCTCTTGTTCTTTGTACCATTTGTTCATACATTTGTGCATCATTAAATCTTCCTCTCATACACATATAGACCACAAGACACTTACAACATAAAAGTCATAAGCACAGGACACTTACTAGATATTAACCAACACACTCTTAATGTTAACTAACCAATAATAAAGACAATGCCTCAGCAATTACATTTAGCTATCTCAGCACAGTTCAAATATCTACTGAACATATAAACATATAACATATAACAGGTAGCAGGTATATGAACAGCATATAATGGATCAATTACATAACACATGTAGTTAACATCTAACATTTATATCCCATATCACAAATGTCTTACTATAAATGGTTTGAATAACTATTTTAGCACCTTATACCTTCAAGGTATCTTGGTGGAACCTCCATGTTGCATTACCCTGATGTGTATCAACCATGTAAGCCAGTCATCCTTCAACAAACCCAGGCACCCAAGAGTTTACCAATGGGAGTCAACTATGTTGACTATGAACCCCAAGGAACTGAAGTGATCCAAGCCTGCCTACAGACTACACCTTAAGAAAGGTGGCCACAATGATTTAGCACTACACCAGAATAACTCATTGAGTTCTTTGGTGAATTCAAACCATAAACTGAAATCATTCAAGTTTAACACCATTTATTAACAAGACACATTAACAATTACACTTGAGAACAAAAATCAAACACAATACTAAACCTTCACAAATATGTACAAGTTCAGTTGACTCTCCCTCTTACATCACAGAACATCACTTGAAACTGATGCTAGGTTTCAGAAAACCATTCCAGGTTCAAAGCCAGTTGAATACCAGTCCAGTAAATGGTAACCTGGTACTGCAAGAGGCATTTAAACCCAGTCAAGTAATTCCTGAAGTAATGCTAGCTTTGTGCCTCAAACACCTTAGGTTCTGAATTAAATCTGGTACCAAATCTGTAATTTTCTTTTCAAAATACAGAATGTTGTGGGTTCCTCTGTCCAACCAAAAACCAAAGAGGACTAAAGATGGCTGGCCTCTGCTTATGTAGGCTTGGGACCTCCAGGGGCTACCAGGGGGCCACCTGGGTCTCACATATAGGGCCATTTAATTTCCCCATTAATTCTGAAGCCAAAGCAGTGCTAGGTTATAACCTAGGAGGTTCAAGGCTGTGTCAAGGCTATCGCCAAGGGTTTTAGGCCAATTAAATTAAATGCTATAAGGAGTACAGTATCAGTGTGAATTCTGTGGTGTACACTCATGGTAATATTGTCTAATTAGGTGATATTATGCACAGACAACCCTGGCCATATATGGACCATATGGCCTCATCTACCTTGCTCCCTTCTACTGCTATTACAACAGTGAATACTGGGTTTGTCAGTCTTCACATAATTTTAAAAACCTTAAAAATATTAACAGAATCACTAAACCAGTGTTACACCGAAATTCTGTAGCTAAAATTAAGTATATCTACTTAATTTTATCTCATAATATTAAGTCTAAGTATTTTTTATAAATTTATTTATTAGGTAATGGTGTTCTATTTAGCTGTTAACTGTATCTCCAGGGATCTGCAGCAGATCTCTTATCATTTATTTCTCTGCATTGTTCAGACTGCTGCTGCATTGTTTTTATAAGTAAAATTGCATAGATACTGCACTTTGCAGGATTAACCCTTCTTTAACCCTTTGATGTACTATCTCCATATGGTTTTATTTATATTATGTGATTTAATTCAAGTTGTTGAAATGCCCTTAAATCATGAAAAATAAACACGGAAAAACATTCTAACACCATGATAGACCCCAAAAACCATAACGGTTATACAACACTACTGATGCATGGAAATGCATGCATTTATGCAAATTAGTTGAATTTTCAAAAATGCGTGAAAATGCATGAAAATCAAGGTTTCTGATTTAGCCTCATCAACAAGTAAGGTTTTTCTTTTGAAAGACCAATCAGGACCAGACCCGGGCCTGGGAATTCAAAGTGGACAAGTGAAAGCAGAGTGCAGGCGATGAGAATCCACCCTGGCTTTAAAACCCACGGCCAGAATCAACCGAAGTCCAAAACAGAGAGTACCAGTGGCTTCACAAAATGGTGACTTGTCACCCCAAAAATTTATTTTAAAAAGTTGTGCATGGTGCTCATTTCACACAAACAAAAGGTCCGAGTTGCGATCAGTTGTTTTGTGCATTTCAAATGAAATGGGTTCCAATGATTTCAATTAGACATATTAATTAGTCTAACACAAGCCCAGGGCTCTATATTGATCTTAACATTCAGTCACATTAACTAGTCTTACAGATATAACACAAGTCTTGGGCTGTGTATTGATCTTAACATTCAATAGTTCCTAAGAGAAAGATTGATCTGTTCTCAGTTGACATGTGTGTAGAAAGGTTTTCATTTAATTAGGATTTATTAGTGATAGTCTAAGCTTATTTTATGTAATGTATAGTACAGCTTGTCAAGGCATTTAAGAGTTCAGGTTTGAGTTGGAATCAAGGGTCGTACTTGTTCCACCGATTTTTTGAAAATCGACCTTCATAAAAACTAGTAAACCTTTACTCAATTTTCTAATTTTGAGTAACTGAATGATGTGCAGGCAAAATTAGCAACAATTCCATGAAATAAGATTCACTTTGAGTAATTCTTTGCTAAAAATTTTTATGGTCGATCTTCAAAATATCTGTGGAACAAGTACGACCGCTGAGCTGTTTTGTGCATCACTGAAATGCGTACGTTTTAAGTGAAATGCAAACATTTCTGTTGTATTTCACTTCCGAATTTGAGCAAGAATAGATCCAGATGGAAAAAGGACAAATTTACTTGGAATGTACCTGTGAAGTGAAATACAAGGTGCCCTCAAGTGTCAAGCTAAAAGCCCTCTGAATTGTTTGTAAACATCCGGGAGTGGGGTGAAAAAGATTTTGGTACCATGCATGTCGTTTTAGGTCACATGGCCATCTGCAAGGCCACATGCAATGCATATTAGAAACTTCTGCCATGTGGCACCGAAAATGTATAAATTTAAATATTTCTTTATTTTGCACTAGTTACGTTTAGTATTTTAGAAATTTTAGGCAACCGAAGTCGAATAGACAAATTTCTACTAAAGTGTGATCTTTATCACTAACAAGGCCAATTATGTTGTATACATTGTTGTTTAAAATTTGATGATGTTTGTGACTACAAAAGTGATAAGTTTAATAAGGCTCAAGCATTCATACACAAAATAGAAACAACATCTCTGTATTGGCTTTTATTAGAGATTGTTAGTTGTTCATTCAGCTTTTGAACATTTTGGGGATTAATCCACTGGCAAATCTTCAGAGACTGATTCTTCAAAAGATAAATATGGCGAATCTATATGGATTGTTTTTAACAGCAGTGCTCTGCGTTTGTCACACAGGTCAATTTTCATTCAGAAAATATTATTTACATTTGAAAGCAATTAGCTGGAAACTAATTTGTGGGACCAATTGTACTTTGTTTTTGATTCGATGTACTTTGTTTTTGATTCGAGACGACTCTATCCATGGGATTTAAAGCTATTTTGTGGTGGCACTGATAGCTTTGTTTTGTGAAGGAGAATTTTCTATCGATAACTAGACAGCAATTTGAATCTCTGTAAATATGTGAGAATATGCCCTGAAGCAAACCATTAACCAAATCATGATATCATTGACTCTTGTAACACATTTCCCACCAAAAGTTGTGGTTTTAAACTACTTGGCCCTTCATAACTCATGGTTTCCCACCAACAATAAGGGGCCAATTAGTTGGTGGGAAAGAACACCTGGAGACCAATGGAAAACAGTTTATACTACTTAGCTCTTTAGACCCCAAATAGGGTGTTAGATGCCAATAAATACATGCAGGCTTAATCAGGGTATATGCCTTTAGTGTTAGTTACCTATAAATACTGTGGAATAAACTCTCAAAAAGCACAGCCTTTTCTGGCAACAGTGATCCAGTTTCTGGCAACATGACAACATCCAGAAACATATGATCCCTAATGATCCTTAATGGGTCATAAGGGAATGAACTCATGGCAGTTAATTCTCTTTCCATCTGCAAACAGTGTACAATCATGGATGCTACTGTGATATTTTGCAGTAAACATTATCGATGCTGGTAAGAGTATGATGCTCTAAAACATCTCAAATTTTTTCAATACAGAAGCGGCCGTAAAGGCATATAAAGAAACAACTCGAGGCTTCCGGCTGGGTCACCATGACTACCGTGTAGTTCCTGTTGCTATGGATAGACATAAAGCTTCTGACTACTGTAGATTTGAACTCCACGGCAAACTTCCCGTTCCTGTCTCTGATAGAGAATATAGGGTGAGTTTGACCTTTTTTGGTACAAAAACATAATTACAGTTTTCCAGACACTTGTTGCTAAAATCCAGCCAAGTTCTGCGTTTGGACCAAAATAGAAGACACTCCACAGGTAGGCGCTTTACACCTCAGTGCATATCCAAAGAACCCTTTATGGTTCACTCAACAAACAAGCTGAGACAATAAACATGTGCACACCTAACCATTTAACTTATTTTTTCACAGGTTTGATCCGATATATCCCTACATGCTGAATAAAGGTTACCCTTAGTCAAAGAAATCCAAAACTCTGTAACAATTGACTAAAATGGTTCCAATCATTTTTAGATTCTATTGAATGGATTAACAGCTGTTAACAAGACTCATGGTTTGGACACAGAAATGTGGATTGGTGGAACTTATAACAGTAATGGTGATACATTCACATCTGTGTTGGGTATGTTATTCTTTTTATTTAAAGCTGGTGATCAGTTATATTAATGAGAAACCTGTCTGGACACAGAAATGTGGATTGGTGGAACTTATAACAACAATGATGATACATTCACATTTTTATTGGGTAAGTTATTCATGTTTTAAAGCTGGTAATTAGTTACTAAATACTTGTCTGAACAAAGAAATGTGGATTGATGGACAGTTTTAATTTAGGTTCAGAAGGGGTTGTTGCATCCAGGGAGAATAATGAAACATATTTCTACACTACCAAGCCAACTGATGAACTGAAGCAGTCAGTGTGTAGAGTCAGGAGAAGTAGGTTTGATTAGATTATGTGATGCAACAACTGATTAAAAATGAAGATATTTGATAACCAGAGGGGTTAACATACCCGGCAAGTGGTCTTTCGTTTCAGGTAGAAGTTCCCCTTGGCAGAGAATTAAATGCTTGATAATAAGTGTCAAAATGTACTCTGGAGCTCATCCATCTGAAATGCGTGACCCTGATGTTCCCAAATATCCTCCGGGGTGAGGAGGGTATTTCTTCCAAGTCCCATAGCAAGGCACATAGAAGTGATAGCAGTTATATAGTTATATATTATTACTAAGTAGCCTACAGTGACTTCTCCCTGCATTATAAGCTCAGCTCCTCTCCTCTCTGTTAAACATACCATACCTCATATCAAGTCATCTAAGTTCTACCAAGACCCATAGCAAGTGTCCAATGATGCATGAAAATTTCAGAAATTGTCTTTTTACATGTTTATTGATGCATGAAATGTCTTCATTGATGCATGATTTTTGACTGATGCATGACATGTGTTCACTGATGCATGAAAAGCATAGAACTTGTATTTTATATTTTAAATGATGCATGAATAATGTTCACTGAAGCATGAAAAGTATGAAATATTCTTCATGGAGTATAGAAATATGTCTTGAGAAATTTCTTGGGGGGGGCTGGACGGGCTTTTCGGCCAATTTGAACCAACTTGAGGTTTAGGCAACTGAACAATATAGGCTTTTCGATTAACGAAAGACGAATATCATGCCACATTATTGATAAAACACATTCTATTGGCGTAACTTTTCATATTTTTTTCACCTTCTGATAATTTGAAATTGTGATTTACACCCTCAAGGATGATGTTCAATGTCCAATGAGTTTGGTGAATCTACACTAGGGTTTTTGCAGTTTTCCTTGATACCTTTTCAATTGTTCCTTGTGTAACAGTTGGAGGAACTAGGTATTTACCAGGAATCCCCAGAAATTAGCCCTGGACTTATTTGCAGGGAAAGGCCTCTTTCAGAAGATAAAATTGACCACATTTGTTAGACCATAGTCTTGTCAGTGATGATATGGTCCAACTCCTAGGGAAGGTGTTCAATCTTTATTCTGCAGTAGAAATCCTAATTCTTGAAACTTTACATAAATAAGCTTTAGCACAAATGAATACGTATCAACAATCCAACACTGTAAGTGCAATGACTGTTTTTGTTCTGGCAACAAATATTAATTTGGTTTGTGGACAAAAAATTGTACCCTGCAAGACAATGGTCTTATTTCAGGAGCTGTTTTCCTAGTAAGAAGACCATGGTCTTATTCACAGGGTGGTCTAACTTATGGAGATTCCGGTACTGTTATATCTTTTCAGTTGTACCCTCCACCCCTGTTGAGGTCTTCAATGATACCACACTAGGTATAAGTGAGGCTGCACTAGGGTTTAGAACAGAGCACCGTGTTTACCATATCATAACAATGACCATGAATAGAGATGATGCTGACACCTGGTGCCAGGATAATCTAAACGGAACTCTGGCCTATCCTGAAACTAAAACACAATACAAGGTGAGTGTATTGCAGTGCAAACTACAAATATAACCTCAAATAGTCAGGATTGTTTCCCTTATGGGTTTGGTTTGGTCAACTGATCAGAAATCACCACATTAAGGATAGCAATGGGTCCTAACTCAATCGTAGGGAACTGGAAGACATGGAACCATATTGTATATTGGACACTACTTTCAGGGAATTATAGATGGAATGACCCTGCTTCACAACACATACAGTTTAGCTACAGAGCTCTGGATTGGTGGAACTTATGACACCACTGACAAAACCTAAACCTTCACACTTACTGCAAGTATGTAAGAACATTCACATACATGTATGTGCTTCAATATTTTTGTATATATATTCACACCTGCACAAATACTGCAAGTATGGTTTTAATCTTCCACTTAGTGCATGTAAATAGTAATACCAATAAGAGTTTTCCTTTGTCTGTAGGTTCTGCTGGTACCATTGTGAGCAGGTATAACCAACCTAGGTACTTCTATGCCAACAAACCTTCTTCGAACAATAAACAGTTTGTCTGTTATAACAACAGAAGTAAGTTAAAGTTGGCAATCAGGTATAGATATTTCTGTTCTACCAAGCACTCTTGGTACAATACAAGTAAGTTAAAGTTGTTCTTTAGGTACAAATATTTCTATTCCACCAAACCCACCAAATCAGGCTGTCAATGCTTTTTTACATGTATTTCAGTTGTTCCCACTGTGGTGTATGATGTCTATACTGAGACTATTAAAGGCTTCAGAACTCAGCTCTACAACTTCAGAATTATAGAAATTGGCAAGTCACGTGACAATGCTGCCCTCTGGTGCCAGGAAAACCTAGAAGCAATACTTCCATATTCAGGCAACCAACCTCAGGTCAGAAAATACAGTCAACCTTGTTTAATTTGGCCTCATTTAATTGGTCACTTCCTCTTCAACCCCATTGACCACCAATGTTGAATGCCCCTATTTGTTCATCACTACACCTGGACAGTCCCCATTGAATCCAATGTTAGGTAGTAACTTCCCCCTACTCTAAAAGCCATACGCTATGTGGGCCTCGTTAGAGCTGACATTCAGCTTCAATTTCTGAATTGGTTTAAAAAAAGTTCCCTTTGCACTATAACTGTAACTGAGTGGTACTACATTGTTCAGTAGGCTGTACTCAGGACCTATTGTGGAGAGATTCTTTTTGTTCTCAGATGTTCCTGGATGGTATGGATGCAGTTTATGCTGATACTGGTTATAGTAGAGAATTGTGGGTCAGTGGAAGTTACAATAAAAAAGATAAATCTTTCTCTCCAGAACAAGGTATACGTAATCTCACATAATTTTAATACCTTATCGAAATACCTCATTAATTGAAGTAAGTGGTGAGAGAGTGGAGCTAGTGCTGTTACTAACGGCCATGGGTAATGAGGATAATAATACTATTGGTAGCTGTGCTTTTGGGATGCTAATGTAAACCATTTGGTAAGTGTAGGTTCAACAGGAGCCATTTTGCACAAATACAACAGACCTGATTACACCTATGGAAATAAGCCAGCTGGACAATGGTGGAGACACTTCCTATGTCAGCTCAATAGGAGTATGTATGCTATCATTATATTACTATTACTGTATGTCTAAGCTAAAAAAAAGAGAAGATTTGTTAATTTTAGTATTTAAACTTTAATACTTATTAACTCCAAAGTTTTAATCCGAATAATTGTCTGTATTGTGTGATCATATGTGATTAGGCAGATCTATTTTTAATTATAGTTTAATAAAACCCTAATGACCTATTTTCTGTACTGAGCTTTGCTAAATTATTTTAATTTATATGGAAAAATGATTTTTTAGCCTGTGCATGAAGGTAAGTGATGTAAACTTATGATTTCCAGTAATTCAGTAAATTTAAACCGGAACCAGGAAGTGGTGTCAATTTGTGGGGTACAGTATCGTTAATAGAAATAACTTCTAATAAATTTAATGGATTAAACACTACCGAAGCAGGTAGAACTTGGGACTGCAGGTGTTCAATAAACTTTAAGAATTGTTCGGTGCACTCAGACCTGTCACACACCACGCCTCATTGAGTTACCAAAACATTTGAGTTTTATTTTTGGAAAGTCAAGCTGAGTTGGCAAATTTGCCTAATTGCCTAATTATATTATATTATATATATATAATATTTATATATATATATATATATATATATATAATATATATATAATATTATTATATATACATATATTTATATATATATTATATATATATATATATATATATATATATATATATATAATATATGTAATTGGGTGAAAACAATACCACCTTATTACACCAGTTTCTCATTTATTTTTCATGTTTATAATTCATTAATCTATCATCTATAATCTTATTTTATAATTACACAACTTACAAATAAATCCCCATTTATTTCTAGCAGAATTTCTGGGCTCTATCGATGATGTTTCTGCTGTATTGTACATGGATTGTTATTGTGGAGTTGTAGGAATATAATAGTTGTTTTATTTAGATATAGTTATGATCAGTTAACATGTAAACTGACTCATCTACATGTGTTGGGTGATCTTTATGGTCATCACACACAGTGGATGACCCATTTTTAATTCTTCCTTATATGCAAAGTGGTGTCACCTGACCTCTTCAGTGAAGATTTGGTGGGTGAAGAGCAAAGACATGGAGACTTGTGTTTCCAAATTGTAAATCTGATAACATCTGGTTTGATAGTAAACACCACCAACTTTATAGGGTAGAAATAACATCTTAGGTAACTATATTTATTGTTCAATATGCGAATTTATTTATAAAATATCAATTTCATGCATTTATATGGAGTTAAACATGAGAGCACATGTTAGCAAATTGAGATGCAGATTTGTTTGAGTTTATTCAGTTAATTCATCTATTTGACTATTTGATTCTATTTATCCATAATATACTGGTTTATTCACTTTATCTGAGTACTGAATTGTGGTGTTTATTGTATTATTTGGTTTAGTCATGAATTAGCATTATATACATTGATTACAGTGACCCAGTTCCATGTGCTATCCTGTGGGGAACTGGCTATCTTTACTCATGTGGGTTAATGCCTGGAAATGAGGTATTTCTCCTATTTTATGGGTTTTGCTAGTTTCTACTTGTTTTGCAGTATAAACCATGTTACTTAAATCATGATAAATTGTCTGAGAGTTAAATTAGATGGTTTATTGGCTGAAACCTTTAAAACCTAATATTCTAGTAAATCTAGTGAAATTGTATAATTAATTATAATCGGTTAATTGTGTTCAATTGTGTTCAAGTCCCCTAAATCATGTAACCGTCCTTAATCATGCTATTATTTTCTCTGTTTCTCTGATCATTGCTTATTCATCCATGGAACCATGTAAATCTAGTTTAAATGGGAGTTCTAAGGGTAATGGGAATGAGTCTGGCTCTGTGTGTGTGAGTTAGGGTTGATTATTTGGGGTTTTAACTGTTTGACATGTTTCCTTTAATATTTGTTCTATTTCTTTGTAGCTTTTTGATTGGGTTGGTCTAAATTAGGAAAAATAATACATTCTAGTCTAATTCATATTGTGATCCAGTTTATTCATAATTTATTACTTTCTAATGTGATAATTGACAAATCTGGTTTAATAAGTGATTATTAATTTAAATCTATAATATACATTTCTTTCATTTTAGTTACTACTTGCATTTGGTTCAGTGGACTCAGTGAGAAGAATCATTCCTTGCTGATTGTACCACTGGTATTCTGATGTCTAGAACATTCAATAAAGTTCATGTCTTATTTGTTCAAATTCTAAATTAAATTAGAGTAAAATACATCAAATTATATTATCAAAATTAACCTAAATTAACCATTACATCAAGACATGGCTGAGGCTGATGTATTATATGAATTTGCTAGAGAACCAGGGTTTTCTTGTTCAGTTTTTGGCCTTGAATGTTCTCATATGTTACACATGGAGGTTCCACTGAGATGTCAGCTGAATGCTCATTCACAGAAAACCCTCTAAATTGTTTAAATTATCAAAATTATCAAAATTTCTTCCAAAATAGGGTTTATTGTTTTGGTTTATGGGGTTGGGGCTGATTGAGGTCTGGAAACCATCTAAACCAAGTAAACCACCATATTCCAGCTGTACCAAGGGTTAAGTAGCTGGCTGCTACATCACAGATTGGAGGGTGCAAATCATCATTAGAGTGTGTGCCATCCATGCCAGATGAGCCCATGTGCCAGTATCATCTCTGAAGGGTACTGAGATACCAGACACTAGAGGGTTATCCCAGGACATTCCAGGGGTCCATTGGTCTAGACCTGGAGCCACTGTATTACAGTTTGGTGCATATTGTTAGAAATGATGATTATTGTATGTGTTTACCCTTCATGTGATGGCATTTAGCTGTGGTCAATGCCAAATTGTGTATTTTGCATTTATATAGTCTATATAGACTGCATCTGTAGTCTGACATTATCTTTGTAAAGGTTTCGTATTGGTAATTGACAAGGTAGACTGTCAGCTTAGTCTGAATGTTTCATGTAGTTAAATGACCCATTGGGTCATTGTGGGATTGACTACTTGAAAATTTGGTTAAAAAATTGGTACAGTTTAATCTATCTGATTTTCTGACTAATTGGCTCCTTTGGTCTGTTTCATTATTGTACTGGAGAGGTCAGTTGGTGTTTAAAGTGTGTTTCTTAAATCTGTTTCATTCTTCTATTTTTCCAAAATTTGTGTGAGAATTGAGGTCTGTGTGTCAGTGAAATCCTTGAGATTTTGCAGATTTATGGGATATCCTTGGATTTCTAGTTAAATCTTCATATTTCCTAAGCAATCCATAGATTTTGGGATGAATCTACAGATTTCAGTTGTCTCCATGGATTTCTTCAACTTCTGTGTCTGGATTCTGACACAACAATTCATTATGGTGTTTGACATCCATTGGGTTGATGTGTTAGAATTTGCAGATGGAATTGAGAGGTACATGGTCTGTCTGTTTGTGTTTCATTCAGATTACATCTCCTCTCGATTGACCTTTTTACTATTTATATTTGTCTTCCTTTCTATTTCTGATTGCCATTTAATTCTTATGAAATCCTTGTGACAATCCTCAGATTTACATAAATCTTAGGAAATCCATGGATTCAAATTAAATCCTCAATGAAATCCTCAGATTTCCTCAAGATTTTTTCAAATAAATCCTCAGATTTATGGGTCTATCTTTGCGGATTGTACTCATCTGATCTGAGATCTCATTTCTTGTTATCTGGGTGCCAGTAAAATATCTCTACAGATTGCCTTTTACACAATCTGTGGGTTAGTGTGCTGGGATTTGCAGAGGGTTATTTGGGTCCTGGGAGTCAAACCATGTTATACACAGTCACTGACTCTCAGATACCATCTAACAAATCTTATAGTGTATAGGTCATCTCTTCATTATTTGCTATCTTGATTCTTTGTTGTAATCTGGTCAGGGATTGCTGAAATCCTCAGATTTATCACAAATATTTTGGTGCAATCCTCAGATTTACCAAAATCCAAATAAATCCTTTGAAATCTTTGGATTTCAAGGTAAATCCATGGATTTCCTCAGTGAAATCCACAAGCAGCAATACATTAGCATTTTTCTTAAATGAAATGTGATCTGATTTACAATTCATTTAACTCTTGCGGGTATTATTTAGTTATTTAGGTTTTTGTCTATGGGAGATTTTTCTGGATTTGTCAGTTGAATTTACCTAAATCCTCAGATTTATTTGTCTATTTGTCATGATTTGCATTTTTCCAATCCTATGTTGGGAGTTTAGCACAGTATTGAGATGCAAGTCACGTCTTCTGTCTACTTTAAAGATCTGGCTGTTTTGATGCTGTGTTTCTATTCAGTGTATATAGATTCATTGCAGTTGCAGCTAAAACCCTAACACTAGTATAAATATTGTTTTTCTCTTGAAACATATGTGAGGATGGAAGATTGCATTTTGTGACAGATTATTCATCTGTTATCAAAGGATTCATTCATATGTTCATTAATTTACTTCATCTGGATTTATATGTTAGATTGGATACAATTACCATTGGTACTGGAATAGTTGATTAATCATCACTGTTCAATTTTCCAATCTGATGAAATCATGCCCTATTCTTTGCTGTGATGCAAATGCCTTTTGCTAATTCAGACATTTTGAGTTATTATTATCATTTACATTCATTATTGTCATTTAGCATTTCATCTCATTCATGTTTTCCACATTGATCAATCGGTCAGGTTAGGTCTATGTACTGATTAATAGATGACACTATATTTACTTTTATTCTTCTGTTTTCCTTTTGTTAAATTGGCAGCAGTTGATGCAAAATGATTGTTTCAGACAGTTTTGCTTTGGGATTGAAATTGTGTCTCATCTGTCCTGCATCGGATTGGAGTTCAGTTCTGTCCCAGTATTGTTTCTGATATCATTCAAGTGATGCGTTCTGCAATCTCAACAAATAATTTTAATATTTCAAATCTGAAATATATCAAATTTTGTAATCCAAATATACTAAATTATACTCAATTGATCCAATTATATTGAAATGTTAAACGTTTCAGTCTAACATTTTGGGGGTACTTTGTACCATCCATACATTTAAATTTAAGCTCATTTCTAGGTAATATTGGTCAGAAGTATTGTCACATTCTACTCTTTATTCTTTCTGTATATATTTTTGTTTTTTGTGGGTGTATGCATCTGTGAGTGAATGTGTGGATTTGGTTTCCTTTACCCTGTGATTATTTTGGGAGGTTTCTTCATCTCAATATTATTTGTTGTGTTGCCTTGTGTTGTCCGACAATGTTTGAATTATGCAGGGATTTTACAATCAATCTCTGGATCTTTTTCAGTGGGTGTGAGTCGAATAAGGGTCTTGCATGGGGTTTTATTTTTCTTGCAGGCCTATGCTATTCATATGTGTTGTGGGAAAGGTTGGTGATCCAGGTATTTGCTTGAATTGTCCTGTAAGTCTAAATTGAGTGAATGAAATGACTCATAGCTCTGATTGATTTTCTGTAGTTATGTGGTTGATTATCCAATATGTGTAGATAGAATTAGTCAAGTTGTATTCCACTACAAATTTATTTCTTGAGATTTCAATTAAGTCTGATTAGTGGTAGTGCTTAAAAATCTTGACGTCCTGGCCTAGGTCACCGTTACTGCCTACATTTCTAGTGTGCAAGGTGAAGGGGGTGCAGCCAGGGGTTCATATATATGTGACATGCGTACTGTGGGGCAGATTGTCTCGCCCTATGATAACACACTTCCAGAGATGTAGACTAGACAACTCAATAAACAGTGCACATGGGCATCAACCGAAAGGCGTGACGGTCCTTTGGAGATGGTACTCAGAAGGTAGAACATGGCATTCCCGGGCAGTTCTCAGAGTGTATTGGCACGTCCTCAGTAACGGATGCTTACAGACAAATTATAACAACCCAATCAGGTAAGTTTTAATGAAGTAGGCTCTTGCAACACAGGCGCACCAGCGCATCAATCTATGCATGCACATGTACCTCCTTACCCATCAAGAGATGAACCAGGAGTGAACCCCCCATGATGCAGTGTTAGGCCTATTATAGGCCCAAGTGCACATGCCAAATGACATCATTAATGATGTCATGACATAATGTCATGACATGCAAACATGATGTAACCACAAAACATAACATTATGACCTCACATCAACATTATACTAGACTGAAATGTGGCGTGTCAATAGACACGTCTAAGCAAAAATAAGAAAATGCAATCCGTATGCCACACCCTCCCCTGCGTATTTGGGAGCACCCTCACTTCCAGAGCCTACAACTGCTTTATTAACTTTGAAGCACCTTGAGTATTGATCATGACAAGAGTATTATAATGACAAATATAAAAACATAATCAACAAGCATGGTGCGCACCTATTTGACATTACTGGAGTATAAAATGAAGATACCAAGGCATGATTAGTAGGTGTGATGTGTGCTGAGGTTGACATAATTTAAGGAAAGTTTTTACTTTCTAACTTTTCACAAGATTAGTTGGCAGGGACTAAAGTTCCTCTGTCCCCGCATGCAACTCCACCACATCCTCTTCTACTATAACACGAGCAGGTTCCTGCTCATCCGCGGGGACATTTTCGGTCTGTGGTGTTTTCCTCGCCTCTGCTTCTGGAGTGTGTTCCTGGGGCAGTGCCACCCCAGGTTCAATGAAACATTCTGACACTAAGCATCTATTTTGCCTCATGGGTTGGGTTTCCTCCACTGCCTCACCACACAAAGGCACAACAATGACTGCAGTAGGGCTCAGTGCATGAGACCAGTCTGGGACCTCTTCTGTGTACACCTCCTCTGTGTCCCATTTGGTAAATTTGTCTAAGGCCGTGGAGGCAGACCACAGTGATCCAGCCTCAGTCTGTGCATACTCCACCGCTGCTTCCACTGGGGATGGTTGTATGGCCTTTGGGCCCACTGGCACCACAGATGGGCAGGGATAAAAGTTTCCTAAATCACTTGTGGATTGCGATTCTACCGCTGTGAGTGATTAGGGGACTCCCCTCATCACAATCCACCCCACCCCATTCATTTGCGGATCATAGACCAGCATATGGTCTTCAAATTTTAGGACTTGCACCACCCCCTGATACCTTCCCTCCTCATCATGTAATGCCAGCCAGATCCCCGGCATTCTTGAGCTGAGGTCTACCATTGAATCTGGGGAGTAGGGTAGGCAATCCTCCTTCCAATTGTTTTTATTAGAATCCGGCCATGCAAACATGTCCCATGCAGTATACAAGGGTTTTCACATGGCATCCTCATCCAGACATTGGGTTATAATAGCTTGGATTTCACCCACTGGCTGCCTGGGTATAATACTGTGCTCTGGTTGCCAACACTCATGCAGAACAGCTGGGCTCACACGCATTCCGGTGGCACCAGAAATGCTTGCACCAGAGGGCTGACCTGTGGGACCATTCCCTCGCCCTCCATCACCCAAGACTGTCCAGTTGCTGCTTCCACCATGCATTGTAAGGAACATGCATAAGCCTCTATCCACAGGTCTTTCCTACTTCCCTCTCAGCCCAATGGCAACCATCACCCTATTTCCATATTGGTTGGGGTAGGAGGGCAAGACATGGGGTGGGTGATGGAGGACCAGTGCCAAGTTGATAGAAGGTGGCATGCTAAGTGCCGAGTCAAGGTTCCTTTCCCATCCATCAGCAGGTGAAGTAATGGTCAGAAGTTAATCATTTCCTCATCATACCAGTGCTGACGGTTGTGCATCCAGGCCATTGGGTACTTGTCTGGGTCTATGCATAGTTCACCTCCCACAGCCCCCTCCTCAGTGTCCTCAACTTTTAGGGAGGCAGTGTCCATGGCCTCGGTTTTTCTTGCGATCTCACTCTGGGGTGACGCAAGGATGACCAAATGCACCTTGGGTGGGGGCAGCTCATCAATTGGGCCGATGTTCTCACTGAACAGCATACCTGTACACCCTGAAAGCCTTTGTGGCCAGGCACCTAGTTACCTGATTGTAGGATTCGGGGCCCGCAAGTTTCGGTGTGGGCCCCAGTGAGAGAAGTCCATCATAGACAGACCACACCAGGCGCTCCAGGGTTTTGCTGTCTGGCTTACCCCAGGTAACATGTTGCAACATCTCCTGACTGCACAGCAGGGCGCTGCTAGCATGTGATGGGGAGTGGTGGCATCCAACACCCCCACCCACTTTATCCTATACCAGTGTTCTGCTTCTATCATCAACTCATAGCCCAGAACAATGCGTCATCATGGTCCTCTCTGTCAGGTCATGTGAGATGTAAAAGAACTCCTCCATTATCCACAATAGCACTTGGGGCAGTGTCCATCACGTTGCACAGTGCATGGCTGTGGCAGATCACCACATATGTATGTTGGTGCTATAAAGTTGTGTATGTTTTCATTTATCCACCATCTCAGGCAAGACTCATTAGACGTGTCATAATGCTCATCAAAGCACGCACAGAAAACTGCTAAGAACACTTCTGAGGCCATTATCTTGAGTTGTTCTGGTCAATCGAGCTACTCACTACATCTTTTTATACCCTTTGTGGGGAATCCTTGGGTTTCCCTATGACATCATCATTATGTCACATGACTTCCAGGTGAGGCTCCTCCCACATCAAATTAGTTATCCAATCAGCAGCTTTCCCACCTAGACACACCCACATGCATGCCATGAGTCGCAAAATATCCTGCAAATTCCTCATCTCTTCATTCAGTTTATGAAGAGGCAACATCTTACACATTTTGGTTGCTCTATACTCTGGAATACACTTTGTATGATCCTTTTTCACCTTCATACTCACAGTAAGTGTTATTGTATCCCTTGCACCATGCGTTTTGTAGTTCTGCACATGTACACCCTTGATAATCAGATTATTAATTTTCCAGATGACAACTTGGTCTTTCAGGGATGCATTAGTGGAGCTCAATGTGAGGGGTCACTTTGGCTAGTCAATGTTGTGGAGCGCACAAGGGGTTACATATGGGGATATTTGCTTTGTGGAAATACAGACCACCTTTAAGATGTGCACAGTGTCCTTCTACATGTTTCTTCAATTCATTGAAAAGGGGAGTTTTAATGCAGACAATCTGCCTGCACACAGCTACAGCATACCATGGCTATATTCCTTACCTTCATCCCCAACCCACACCTCACGGACATTGAGTGCATGGGGATTGGCAATGTAATTTGAAGGCATTGGAGCCCCTCAGGGGTTATAGACTCTATCAATATGGTGATCACCCAGATCCATGTGGTCCTAGCCTCTGAGTATGATAAGGCATCACCTAAGCATAGGGCGTACATGATGCTTATAGGGAACTATGGCAGGCATATAGCTTTTGCCATGGTCCCCCCATATTGTATTGCATATGCCAGAAATATAAGACACAAATGATCCCTCCAAAATGACATTTTGGGAACCTTTAAACCATGGGTTTGCCATGGTAGCCAGCAAAATGGGCCCAAGCAGAAAGGAAATTAACCACAGGAGGATGCCTTCTCATCCCGAGAGGCATGCATTTTGGTCCCAAGTTGTTTCCTGACCTAGTCATGCTGCGCAACCATGCGGCTCCCTTGACTGATTCAATCACGTGGCAGGAGGTCCCATTTCGGAGGGTGGGACCTTTCTCAGCCATGGATCCCAAT
>CAXANZ010000132.1:0-18577 GCA_963970385.1 Theonella swinhoei
TAATATAAAATTACCATGTTTTTCCAAATATACAATTAAAAAACTCTTTAATAGACAAATGTAAACCTTCTGATATATATATGTGACATGTGCCACGCAGAAGTAATGTATGTCGCCGCGGCGGCACTATGTTTCCGGAGATATAAACAACAACTCAATAAATAGTGCACACGGGCACCAACCGAAAGGCACGACGGTCCTGTAGAGGCGGTACTCCTTAGGAAGAACACGGCGTTCCCGGGCCGTTCTCGGAGTGTTATGGGTGCATCTACGAACGTGGACGCACACGGGCGAATTAGAACAACCCAATCAGCTATATTTGAAGGAAGTAGGCTCTCTCAACGCGGGCGCACCAGCGCATCTATCCATGCGTGCACGTGTACCTCCCAGCAAGAGTTGGACCAGTGTGTCCCCCATGACGCGGCGTCAGGCTGTTTTATAGCCTTAGTGCACGTGCCATGTGATGTCACGAATGATGTCACAATGTGACATCATAATGGGTACACGACGTAACGTCGTAACCCCACGTTATACTACCCAAGACAACGCGTCTTTAGGCGCGTTATAACCGAAAAAATAAAATTGTATCCCGCATGTCACACCTCCCCCACGTAATTGGAAACGACCTCGTTTCTAGAGCCTACGACCGCTTTATTACGTTTAACAAATACTAGAATAGCAGTTAGCATGATCGCTTTGAATTTGTCTTAACATGAAATGATCTCGTCACGTATATCATAGAACACTTTATGACTTCGTTGTGTAGAACGCTTTATGATCTCGTCGCGTATATCTTAAAACACTTTATATCAACGATAACACTTTATAGTTCTTCTGTGCTGGCATACAGATCAACGATATCGCCCTCACAAAGTTCAGCTTTTTGATCATCCGATGGGGCATCATCCGGTGATTTCTCTTCTGCTTCAGGCGTGTTTTCCTGAGGCAGCGCCGCCCCAGGTTCAACGACGGGGTCTGTCACGAGGGGTATATCCTGTCCCGGGGGAGGTACGTCCTCTGCAGACTCACCCAGCGTGATAGCACCAATACCTGCAGAAGGGCTAGGTGAGCGGGACCGGTCTTGCACGTCATCCGTATCTCAATCCACGTTTGCCTCCACAGTTCCTGTCTTTGGTTTTGGCGTCTCCGCCTTCGGCGGTCCGTGACTTACTGTAACTTCCTCAGGGGTGACCGGGTGGCTTGTGGTTCTTCACGCATTATGCACGGGGCGGGATAGAAGTTTCCTAACTCCTCCGCTGACCGTGCTTCTACCTCGGTAAACAAGGCAGGGACGCCTTTCATGGCGACCCACCCAACGCCATTGGTGCGCAGATCATACACAAGCATGTGGCCCTCGTATCTGAGGACCCTGGCCACCCCTTGGTTGTTCCCATCCCGGTCGCGCAAGTTTAGATGCACTCCGGCATCCGGGTGCTCAAGTCCACCATTGACCCCGCCGAATAAGTGAGGCAGTCTTCCTTCCAAAGTTCCTATTAGACTCGGGCCACACGAACATGTCCCATGCTATGGCAGAAGGGCTTCGCGTGGCCGCCTTATCCAAGCAGTGGGTAATGCGAGCCTGCAACGGATTCATGGGCTGCCTTGGAATTATATCATTTTCGGGTGGCCAACACTCTCTCGCCGATGATGCATTCACACTCCTCCCCATTGCTGTCAGAAATGCCAGCACCAGAGGGCTCACCTTCGGGACCATCCCCTCACCTTCAGTCTCCCAGGAGCGTCTGACGGATGCCTCTGCCACGCGTTGTAAGGAGCCGCAGTACGCCTCCGCCCATATATCTTCCTTATTTCCCTGTCTATCCAGGGGTAGCCAATGCCCTATCTCCATGTTGCTTGGGGCGGGAGGACAGGCCGCGGTCTGAATGGTGGCCGACCATTGCCAGGTGGACAGCAAATGACACGCAAGACGCCTGGTATTCGTCCCTCCACCATCCGTGAGTGGGTGGAGCAAAGGCCAGAAATGGATCTCCTCGTCACTGTAAGAGTTCTGGCGATCACGCATCCACGCCATCGGATGTGTATTAGGGTCCTCTTCTGCCTGTCCTCCCACAGCTCCCTCTACTGTCATGTCAACATTACGAGGACTCATGTCCATGGCCTCGGCGGCCTCCGACCTTTTAGGCCTCCCGCTTGGGGGCATGGCGAAGACAACTGAACGTACCCTGACTGGACTTGGCTCATCAAATTGGGCTGACGTACGTGTCGGACAGCGCACTTGCACCCCTCTGAAAACTTTACTGGCGAGGCACCTGGTGACCTGATTATAGGACTCGGGCCCATCAGCTTCGGCGTAGGCCCCGGCGACAGGATACCATCATAAACCGACCACACCAGGCGCTCCAATGTTTTACTGTCCGGCTTGTTCCAGGCAACATCTTCCAGTTTATCAGGTGGGCATGGAGTGGCATTGCTAGTTGTTGACGTCGGGCAGCGGCGTCCTGCGCCACCGCCTCGCTTTATTCTAAAATGCTGCTCCGCTTCTATCACGAGTTCATAGCAAAGGACAACGCGCCCATCATGGTCCATATCTGTCAGGTCGTGGGAAATGTGAAAGAATTCCTCCATTATCCACAGGAGTACCTTCAGGCGGTGTCCTTCGCACCGTACCGTACATGCGTTGAATGGGTTGCCGCATATGAATGTAGGTGCGATAAAATCCCGTATGTTTTCGTTGATCCACCATCTCAAACCAGATTCATTCGACACATCATAGAGCACGTCAAAACGCGCACGAAAAACTGCTAGAAATATTTCTGAGGCCATATCTGAGTGGTTATGGTCGATCGAGCAACTCACTTTGCCTTTTTATAGCCTCCATGGGAAATCCTTGGGTTTTCCCATGACATCATCATTTTGTCACTCCACTTCCTGGTGAGGCTCCTCCCACTTTGTATGAGTTATCCAATCAGCTGCTCGTCCGCCAAAATATCTTCGCGCATGTGCATAAGTTACAAAATATACCGCCATTTTGTCATTCTTCATCCAGATTTTGAAGAGGTAACATCTCATAAGGCTACTGAAGCTTTACAATCGTAATTATATTAGACTTTGTTCGTCATTCCTTTGCCGCCTTGACCATCGGTTCACGGTAAGTGTTTTCAAGCGTTTTTATACTCTTCACACCACACTTTTCACATTGCCACGCAGAAACTTCTCGAGTAATTCTCCCATCTTGATTCAGATGGCGACGTGGTCATTTAGGGATGCTCTAGAAGAACTAGAACTTAGGCATCAGTTCGATGATTCGATGCTGAAAAGTGAAGCGGGCTTACGTCTGGGGGACGTCTGCTTTGCTGAGTTGCAAACCACCATAAAAATGTGCGCTGTACGACTCAGCACATTCCTTTGTTACATCGTGGATGGGGCGTTCAACCCAGACCATCTGGCTCCCCACTACTGCAGCCAAACGACTGCCATACTTATCGCCTTCCTCCCCGGCCGGCATCTCCAGGACATTGAGAGCATTGGAATCGGCTGTGTAATTCGCAGGTCTGGGGCCCCTGTGGGGGACACGTCATCCATAGGCACAGTGCTCAAGTCCATCCGGTCCGTTTTGAAATTGGAGGCAGATAAGCAATGCCCCCACCGCAGGGCTTACATGATGCTCATCGCGAACTATGGCGGGCACATGGCCTTCACCACAGAGCCTCCTTATTGTGTGGCGTATGCCGCAGAGTACTGGGATAAGGATCCCTCCAAAATGTCGTCTCACGAGCCTGAAAACCATTGGTATGTCATGGTGTCCGAGAAGATGATAGTGAGACGGCTATTGTCCATACCGAATTGGGAACCATCAGAGAAGAAGCGCATCAAGGGTGGCTGCCTTCTGATCCCACGGGGTGTGCAGTACAGCCCCAAACTGTTTCCGGAGCTAGTTGTACCGCGCAACCACGCAGATCCATTGATTGATCCAGCAACGGGACAGGATGCCCCATTGCGGACCGTTGGGTCCTTCCGAGCTGTGGATCCCATCTTTCCGGTTTCCCAGGAGATTTGGCATTGTTCACTGCCGAGGAAGTAACCCAATTGAAGGAGTTGGGGGTTTTGACCCCTCCGCCCGCGCCTGCCACTTTTTCCACCTCTGGTAACGCCATCCCGGGGCAGAGTTGTGTCCGCCGCACTTGGCGTGCCACCTCCAGAAACCAAAACGGAAGGTATGAAGCAGTCCTTGATGACGGACCAGGATGAGGAGTCCGTTCTTTCTGATAGTTATTCAGACCGCCATTCCAGCACCGCCGATACCAGCATCGGGTGGGAGAGGCACCTTGGGCATAGTTCGGAACAGAAACCACAGTCCGCAGAGCACCCGGATAAAGACAGTCGCAGATCCAGTGACAGGGACCATGATAGGAATCGTGATGGGGAATGTGATAAGTCCAGGAAGGGGGACACCCGACATGGCTCAGACCGAACCCGTGGATGTTCTCCACGACGCAGGGACCACGAAGATGAGCGCAGCAGCACCAACAAGTGTGGACGTTCGCGTGGGCATGACAGCAGCTTTGACGACTGCAAAGTGAAGCAGTGGCGCGGGACCGGTGCGGGACCAGCGCCAGCCCACCGCGCGGCCAAAGGCGGGCTCACACTCCTGAATGTCGGCCTTTGCCACCTCCACCCATGTTGCACTCGACACCCTTAGCCATATCCCTTAAACCAGCCTCTGTTGAAAGTGTCCCTGCCAGGCTATCTTTCGACCACAGCCAATGCTCGCTTCCTCCACTAGACTTGGGGGAGGAAGACACTCGTTCCCTTCCTTCCGTGGGCGTCCCCACTCTGGCAGCCACTTCATCCATGGCCGGCCCCATACCACCACCTTCCACATCTGCCTCCGCCCTGCACCTGACAGCAGATCACACCAAGATCATTTTCAACCTGGCGTGTGAAGGGCGACACCTGAAGGAGCGGGTCGCTCGGGAATTCATTAAACTTTCCAGCAGGGAGGTCTTGTTCCGCACTCAGGCCCAGTCCACCAGTCACGAGGCACTGGCCAGTGCGTGTCCCGACCATTTTTCTACCCTTTACCAAACACTTTGGTCCGATGAGGAGCCTTCGGACACCCGCAACAAGGCCATGGAGGAAATCGTCGATGTGGCGAATAAGCATGGTCCCGGGCCAACGAGACTCTATTCAATCATGTTCTTGACTATGAGGGAAAGTTGAACGCGTTCCTAAACAAAGTTGGAGGTTGGATCCGTGAACAAGAGGACCGCGTATGGACCACAGTTTTTCAAATAGTGGAGGACACTGGGGCACCAGTTTGTGCCTTCCTCGACATTCTATTCCGTCTTCTTGATACACTGCCTTCACTGCCTCCGAATCTTTCCTACCAAAGTCAGTCACCCCTCACTTGCGGGTTCTCTCCCGCGGTTTACGCACAACCCTGGTTGGGGCTTCACAACTTGAATCTCCCTCACGCTCCATCTTTTGATGGTGGCCGCAAGGCCAGGGACGTTTTGAAGGATGCCATCATCCGCAGTTCTCAAGGTCGGCCAGTCAGTAAAGCGAGGGTTATCCCAGCCGCCTCTACCTCCACAGCACCTGTCCACATCTCGAAAGATGCCGAGACAATTCCATCGCGAGGTATTCCTGCTTGCTCCCTACCTGCAGTACACTCCCTCCAAGCGCAAATGCACTAGATCCACCTCTCAACAGCGATTGCAATCTGGCACCTCCTCTAGCGGGAGCTCGGCATCAGGACGCGGATCCAGGGGAAGCCGCTCAAGTTCATCGAGTTCGTTGGGGTTGAGTTCTGGATCGGGCAGTGGCAGCAGGTCCCGGAGTGGGTCCCCGGCTAGGTCCGAAGCCAGTGCGGGCGCTAGATCAGTTTGCTTGGCCACAGCGTCTGTCGGAAGTGTCGAGGTTCTCTCTGGGGATCAAGCAAGTGAGGGCGAGCACAATGTGTCATACTCCACTGATGAAGCGGATGTGTCCCAGGGGAGCATACCTCTGCTCGACATTTCAGCCTTTGATGACGATGAAACTCACAAACGCAAAGCACGCGACTATGTGCGCAGAAGTGACACGGCTTATGCCGCGTGGAAAGAGAAGCAGACTAGTGATGGCGTCAAGGGCATAGAAGAGCGGGACCAAATGGTAAACGACTATACGGACGGGAAGAGAAGGCCCAAAAATCCCGACCCTCTTGGCCCCCCCGTTTCCTACATGGAGGACCGCAGGGTGTTCCAGCCACTGACCTCTCCGACCAATACTTTTGGGCTATGTCGCTTTTACCGCACGGACCCCAACGTGCCTCTGCCTTCTGGTCCAGTATCACCGGCTACGACGGAGCATGTAAAGAGGCTAGTGCTCCTGGCCAGCACCACGCCACGGCGGTATGTCCTCATGGTTTTCTGAGGTGGGACTGTTACTGCCTTGGGTTTGTTGCAGGAGCTGCATACGCAAAGCGCGCTTGTCCAAATCCATATCTACCAATTTGGCGACGCCAAGAACGGGCACGGTGCACGCGTGTCATGCTGTCCATTTTGCACGTATACCATCCAAAATGATCCGGCATATCTTAACCATATTGTCTGTGCGCATTACGACGCGAGCTTTGGATGTGGCTCCTGTCTCAGTGCCATAACCTCCTCTGTTCAAAAGATGAAGGATCACATCAAGGAATGCTCCGGGTTAACCCCTCTTCCCACGCCATCGCAGGAAAGTGTGCCCGGTGGGCGTTCGCCTAAGAAGGGTGTTCCTGACTCCAAGCACGTGGGCAGCAAGAAGAAAAGCAGCCGTTCTGAGAAATCCCAACTGGCCGGCCAGGCCTCCCAAGACTCTCAAGCCAGTGATAGGCGCGTAACTCGCGTGACCGGCGCGAGCCAGGAGACTCCGGCCGAGTCTACCAGGCGCCGCACTCAGCATAAGAAGAAGGCTAAGAAGAAGAAGTCCCGCAAGTAATCTGACATGCACCCCTTGGCGCATAACAGCCTTTAACGTTGACATGTTGGTTTTCAAAACGTTGGTTTCTGTTTGAATAAACTCGTTGTTTCTATTACTGGTCGTTAGACATTGTTATGATGCAGCAGTCCCTGCCCACACGATGCAAAGGTATAAAGATTATAATATCATTGTACACACTAAACAATCTTGAAACGCTCAAAATGTAGTAACAAAAATTGTGGTGTGGGGTTGGGGGTCCCAAGCTTAGGGTTCACCCTCCCCCACGTAGAATGGTGCTACCTCCTGGTAGCATGTAGTCCACTGGTCAGCTCATAGGGTGGGGGTATCGTAAGACGCTTGGAGAGGCTGTGAGCCCCCCCATTGAGGGTCTACCGGGGACCAAGTTTGCTTCTGTTAAGCAAAGACACCAAACCCGGTCCCGGCGTCAACACTCCCATTACATCATTTCCCCCTCCCCTTTATGTTCATGCTCAAAGTGGAATTTGGGGTTTAAATGGCGAGCTTGGAAGTACACTGGCAGTACTCAGTGAGGTTCATCGTCGCAGGCACATTTGTCCCATCTTCCATCCCTATTGCCTTTCATAACTGTACTTGGGACCACTTCATATAGTGATCGTCGTATGCCATACACCTGCCCACACAAATTCGAACTAGTTGAGCATTGGGATTGTCGCTCTTCCAAGTTATTTCTCGGCAAGTCAATGTCACACTCCAAAGGAGTAGATTCCGTTAGGGCAGAACAGGTAGTCAGGTCGGCGTTGGCATACTCGTTTTGACACAAGGCTGTGGATACACCTCGGGGGGTGGCCACTCAGAAGAATCCATCTCGGTGGGGCGCCTTCACTCTACCGCTCAAACGCTTAGTCTCATACGAGGATGGGCCATTTGCAACCTGGCTCATTATCTCATAGTCCTCTTCGTCCCATTGACATCCTATCTCCCTTTCTCTTTGAAACGGGTTAGCCTCCGTCCAACATGCGTCTCCCGGTATCAGTTGGACTGTGCTGAAAGGTAGGTTATAGTTACTTGTGGTTGTGTCCCTTCTGTTGTTGGACGAGCAGTGGGCCTCGATGCATCCTCTGTTGAGGCCTCTTCGTGCTTCCATAACATAGGCAAGGACTCGCCTAAAAAGTATGCTTGCACACACCATGGGGAAAAGGGCAATTGGTTCAGGCGACTCTCTTCACGGGAAATAATGGGGGTAACATCCCATCCCCGCCGACCCCGTTCCACTCAAGGATCACGTCCATCCTAGCACTGCGTCCCCACGCAGTGCGCTCTCCGGTATGTCAAGTTCGAAGCATTTCCTAGCACACTCCATCTTCTCAATGTTGTGCGTATCTAAATTCTATCTGAATTGACCCCTAGGTCGCTCGTACAAGGCGGAATGGATTCTACGCCTGTAAATACGGTGAAGCGAAGTATACTCATAGATTGTCAAAATCTTTGTGAAGTTTGTGACCCCTAGGTCGCTCGCTCGATACCCGGGCGGATAAACATCCACGCCTCAGGGAGCGGTGTGTAATGTGAGAAAAGTATAATGCACGTCCTCTGATGTGAATGGCTCCAGCTCAGTCTGTACGGAGCGCAATGGCTCGTTATGTGTAGCACTCCGATTATCCTAGCACCATCGGACGAGCATTAGGTTCGCAGCTTGCCACGTCTGCGAAATCGTCCAGTCCGACTTGCTAACCCTCCTGGTACGAGAGCGTATCATTGTTCTCCTATTTTTGCGCAACCACACTTGATGACTCGGGTCGCAACCGAGGTGGCACACTGTCCACGGATCGGGCCACTTGTGTCGTTTCAGCTGGGGCCCACCCAGGGATGCCAAGATTTGTGACATGCACCACGCAGAAGTAATGTATGTCCCCGCCGCGGCGCTATGTTTCCGGAGATGTAAACAACAACTCAATAAATAGTGCACACGGGCACCAACCGAAAGGCACGACGGTCCTGTAGAGGTGTTACTCCTTGGGAAGAACACGGCGTTCCTGGGGCATTCTCGGAGTGTTATGGGTGCGTCTACGAACGCAGACGCACACGGGCGAATTAGAACAACCCAATCAGCTATATTTGAAGGAAGTAGGCTCTCTCAACGTGGGCGCGCCAGCATGTCTATCCATGCGTGCACGTGTACCTCCCAGCAAGAGTTGGACCAGTGTGTCCCCCACAATGCGGCGTCAGGCTGTTTTATAGCCTTAGCGCATGTGCCGTGTGACGTCACGAATGACGTCACAATGTGACGTCATAATGGGTACATGATGTAACATCTTGACGTAACGTCATAACCCCACGTTTATACTACCCGAGACAACGCATCTTTAGGCGCGTTATAACCGAAAAAATAAAATTGTATCCCGCATGTCACATATATATGACAACAATTTCTTTGGTACTAAACTTTTTTCCATACATGACAAAGTAAAGTAGTCTATACCAAATATCTTCCATTACATTACAATAACAGACATTATTAAAATAAAAAGAAGAAAACCTTAATATGTTAAACCTAAAATAATATATTTAGTAACTGTCCACATAACATTCCACTACCATATTTTAATCATCTTTGTGTGTCTTCATATGCTCCATCAATTCATGCCTTAGCAAAAATATTTTGTTGCACTTTTCACACCTAATTTTCGGATGCACTGTGGTATGGTAAGTCGCTAACAATCTCCAACTCACAAACTTCTTGTCACATTTTTTACACTCTAACTTTCCTGCACATTTACGTGCATGATCATAACAAGCCTTACCATCTTTGTATGTCTCGCCACAACAATAACACCTGAACTTGTCATTACCATCACAAATATCTACATGCCTTTCATACCACTTGACAACTTGAAACCTCTTACCACATTTTTCACACACTAAACACTTTCTACACATTTTGAAATGTTCCCTTCTTTCTGCTACTGTACTGAATTCTTTTAAACAAATGATACATTTTGTCTCTGATATCTCTTCTTCTGTACTACCCAATTTTGATACTAACTCTTCTCCTGGTTCAACTCCCATTAATGTCTAAGATGATAATGACACATATTTATAATTCATAAATTATAATATCAAATTATTTTTAAAAATATTTGAAAAGAAAAATTCAAAATAACTTACATTTTCCAATGTTTTCTCACTTGATGTTGTTACAGTTGTATTTCCAGTTGCTACAGTTTCCTGTCTAATAACTACTGATATCTACAATTTTTAAAATATTTATTATGTAAAATCATTAAAAATTATTATATTATTAATACTATTTACCTATATTTCATCAAAGTAAATAAATACATTATCTATTGTTTTCTCTCTTGAAACTTCTGTATCATCCTGAACAGAGACTCCTTCACTTGTCTGACTTAATACTAGTTCACTGGAATGCCCTGAATCTTCCAATATCTACAATTTAATTTTAATAAAATGTTGAAATTTTTTTAAAATGTCAAAGTCACATATCACAAGTAAAAATAATCATCTATTTCTTCATATTTACATCACAACCAGTATCCTTCTCCAAATAATCAGCTATCTTATCAACCTCATCTGCTGACAGCAATTCCTAAAATTACACCATAAATAATAACTGCATACAATTTCAACATCATGTGTTAAAATATAAAATTTCATTCACAATATTTATATTTCCTTACTATTTCTTCTTCCAAATGTAGACTTGCTGTAGATGTATGCTGAACAACAGAATTATAAACATTATATTTCATAAAATACTTTACTAATATACATGTAAAATTCATTATTATAACAAAAATAATAATTTATAAAAATTTACTTACTGCTTTTGTTTTATGATTCTTCTTCCAATGATGTCTCAAACTTTTCTTACTTGAATAAATATTCTCACAATCTTTACACTGAAACTTGTTCAATCCCCCACAAGTACTGACATGCCGATCATAACTCTTCTTCCAGGTAAATTCCATAGCACATTTATCACATTTCATATCCTATAATTATACATTTTAATTTTAGCAAATACACAATTTACTGCAGCTCTAGAACTGTATATTTCTTAGAAATTTAAATATTAACCTTTGACAAACTTGAACTGTGACTCAATGCATTGTGTACATCCACATTCTTTGATATCATACTTCCATATGTATTGGTACTCTAAAAATAGAACAAAAGATTAAAATTATATATAAAAAAATATTATTATGTGCTATATTTATCATGATGGAAGCAGAAGAAAAATTAAGGATAAACCTGTTTCTGGACACAAATCTTCTGTCTTTGACTTTCAGCTTCAATTCCAGCTTTTTTCCTGGCACATGCCTTTTCCTTTCTCTGTATCAATAATACACATTATCAAAAATCAAAAAATAATTAAAAAATTTTAATTGCTTCATATCTATTACAGATATATAATTATACTTACTGCACTCTCCATTACATTCCAATGGTACATTAATGTGTGATGTTTCCTCATTTCTGCTGTGTCAAATGCCATCAAACAAAATAGACATTAATACTTTTGTGGCCCCTTCTTATTATATCTCTCTCCACCTAATTTCACTTGTCCTGCAACTCCTAACACTTTCATTGTAGTCCCATGTGCTACCATAAAAGCACTCTGACTAGCCTTCATCTCTTTTTCTGTTGCCTTTAAAACTTGTTCATACTCATCTACTTCTCTCAAAAGTTCCATATAGTCATCATCTGTCAACTGTATGTCATCTCGTAATTTATCCTTCAACTCATCAGCCTTCTTTTTAACCTTCTCATTGTATCTCTTAACTTCTGACTTCTTACCACTAGCATCTTGTATGACTTTCTCCAATTTCCATACTACTTTATGTTCTGAACCCATTTGTACTATTTATACATATAGAATGTAAAATTATATATTTAAATTATATAAAAATATTTAAGATACATAAGTTTATTGTACACAAATATATAACATTAATAAGGATATATATTATATAATGTAACAAATTATGATATAAAAACCTACCATGTGCCATTTGTTTTAACACATCTATAGTTTCTGTACCACCTATATAAAAAAATTAACCAACATTTTTATAAATATACAAAAAAACCCATTAAAGTCCAAACAAACATTTTAAAAAGACATTCAACATACATTCCATTCCGCTGATGTTAACTCATGTGTTTGTACTTCAAGTCGACTATCCCATACATTACTATCACCCTCACCAACACTACTTCCTGTAGAAACATTTATATTTTGTCTACTGCCATCATGACCTTCACCTGCACATTATAAAATGTAGTTAATTATTAAACATTATCATTATTAAAACAAATAATTAACTACTTGTGTTAACACATTTCTACTTTATATTTTACCTATTTACAATAAATTCACAAACACTTTGTTAATATACAATAAAAAACACATAAAAATCTCAACATACATTTTACAAGGCATTAAACATACCTTCAGCTGATGTTAACTCATCTGTTTGTATTTCAACCCCAACTCCCAATAAATTACTATCACCTTCTCTAAGAGTACTTTCTGTAGAAACATTCACACATTGTGTACTCCCATCATGACCTTCCCCTGCACATTATAAAATGTAGTCAATTAGTAAACATTATTAAAACAAATAATTGACCACTTGTGTTAACACATTTCTACTTTTTATGTGACCTATTTCCAATAAAGTAACCAACACTTCATTAATATACAAAAAATACACAAAAAATCATAACATACATTTTACAATGCATTAAACATATGTAACATATGAGAACTTGCATGAATACTCAGCACTGCCGAGTTGCCTTTATCAAGCCCAGTACTAACCCAGAGGATAAATCAGAAAAATCATTAAATATTATAAACCTAAACCTAAACTGAGGTTTAGTGAAATCTAGCAAATAAGGTTATAAAACCAATAAACTGCATTAAAGGACTAAACCCAAAATATTAGAATTTAGACAATTTTATTTATAAGCCAAGAAACCGCAAATTACAGTTTAGTCATAATTTGTATAGAAAATGTATTACAAATATGACTGGATTAAATAATTGGTTTAATATCAAAATAATACCAAATACAAATAAGATTTAGTCAATAAATGACTGTAATTCAATAGGAAGTATGAATTAACCGGTTTAATACCAAAATAATTTCAAATACAAATAAGATTTAGTCAATAAATGACTGTAATTCAATAGAAAATATGATTTAACTGGTTTATAAAATTAAGCCAAATATTTCAATCATAAAATGGTATAGATTGCATAGAAAATATGACTTTAAACGGTTTAGGCTATTTATCTAAAATAAACCCATATTTTGACCAAACCCAGTAAAAAGCTACAATAGAAACAAAACAAATATCAAAGCAATTATCTAAACAGTTAAAACCCCAAATAATTAACCCACATTCATACCAACACCCATACCAAACACTCACAACCTTTAAAACTCCCATTTATAACATTTGATAAGGTTATTGAATGAATTATGGTTTATATCTGACTGGGACTAGAAATTAAAGACACCAACAAACAAGCGAAACAATTCAATTAATTTTAATTACCTCACATCTGGCCTCTGGGGACCCCATCAGTGAAGCTCAAACCGACAGCCTTTTCCACCCTGGAGAGGGTGGAAAACATGCTAAAACCAAAGAAAACACAAATTTAACTAAAGAATAAGGTTAATTTGAACCAGTTTAACAAAACCGATAGAAAACACATGGCAAAACCAAAGCCAAACTTTACCAAGTCCAAAAGGCATCAAAATCACTAAAAAGTAGATAAACGCCAATAAATACAGTAAAATAAATACCTAAAGGTGATGTTTCTGCCTTAAAAGGTGGTTGGGACCAAAGCACATGCAAGATGTTAACAGATTTTCAACACAGACACTGATCCTCTCCCAACCAGCCATATTGCTTCACTGAGGAAGATCAATAGGCTGTTTGCCCTTATATAGGCAGACCACCTATGTAGGTCACCCCCTGTGTGATGGTGAGCCAGGTCACCTAACACATGAAGATGATTTTACAAATAAGTGAACCAGTCAAACATACAATGATAGAAAATTGAAATAAGAGTTCCTACATCAGTACAATGTAAATCTGTGTTTCCACAGCAGAAATACCATAGACCAATGCAGGGAATTATGCCAAAAAGAAGCTATAAATACATGAAGAGATTAAAGAACTATAGATCAGATTTTGAACAGATAAAGATATGAGTATTTCACATTAAAATCAAACGTGTAACTGGTGTAATAGGTGACTCTAGGTGACCTACATATCACCTGAACATCACCCAAATATTGCCGGATTACATATCCCTTCACCTGATGTTAAGTCATCCCTTTGTTTTTCAACTCCAACTCCCAATAAATTATTATCACCTTCTCTAACAATACTTTCCGTAGAATCATTTACACTTTGTTTACTCACCTCATGAGCTTCACCTGCACATAATAAAATATAGTCAATTAGTAAACATTAACATTATTTAAATAAATAATCCACCACTTATGTTAACACATTTCTACTTTTTATGTGACCTATTTATAATAAAGTAACCAGCATTTCATTAATATACAAAAAAAAACACATAGAAATCATAACATAATTTTACAAGGCATTAAACATACCTTCACCTGATGTTAAGTCATCCCTTTGTTTTTTAACTCCAATTCCCAACAAATTACTATGACATTCATCAACAATACTTTCTGTAGAGACATTTACACTTTGTGTACCTCCATCATGTCTTTGAACTACATGTTATAAAATATAGTTAATTAATGCACATTATAATATCCAATTGACACTATTTAAAAAAAAATCTTACTACCATTACAATCACAACTTTATATACCTTTTGTATGCAAATCTCCATTATCTCTTTCATATTGCTTTCGTTTTCCTACAAAAAAAAAAAACAATTTAAAGAACTGTACATCTGCAAACAAATATTTAGTTGTAATTCAAGTCCACTTAATTAAAGTATCATGTAATAATTTCATAAAATTCCACATAATAAAGAGATATTGAAATATTTAATAACATATATATCAAAGAATTACACACAAATGTAACAAAACAAAAACAAAATGTTAAATATATAAATTAATATTAATACTAATACTTCACACTATAAGTTACCTAATTTCAATGCAACTTCCTTTAAAAACATATCAAAAAATTTTAATTAATAACATTTCTTTTGTGTAATTCACTTTCACAACTATCACCTTCACTCATTAAATATATGAAAATATATCATATCTTATCCAATGTCTCCTCATCATTTTCTAATACCTTCTGTTTCTTTTCCAATTAATTAATATCTTTTTCCAACTTTTTTCCATAATTTTCTTGTTCCTCTAAATGTATCTTTAATTGGATCTTCTGGTCAATACATTTTTCTCTTCTAGTCACCTCTTTTTCTAAATCAGTGTTCTTCTTCTCACTTTCCATATTCTCTTCTTCTTTGTCCTTAACAGCCTTTAACAACTTCTTTACATCTTTACTATATTCCATGCTTAATATATTCAATATCACAAATTAACAACCTGAAAACAATAAAGAGTAATAACACTTCTATAAGAAAATTAAGATATGAAATATTACAGAGGAAGGATCACTTTTATAGGCAATGGTATCCACCTAGAGAAGGGAGGGACCTTTAGCTTAACCTTAGCTGTGAAACATTCAGACAAAGTTAAATATATTGACATATTGCCTGTTGTAGGAACAGCTAAAAACACATACCTGTTACTCCTTCACGAACTCAGACTCAAATGACAGACGACATACTTCTCACCAGATGTCACTGTCTATGGGGGGGGGGCTTTTCTGCCAAACTTTCAGACAAAGTTAAAATTTGATAAAATGTCTATATATTCACTTAAACTAACTAAATTGTGTATGAATAAACACTTTGCAGATGTAAAAGCACTTCATATAGTCTTAAATCCTATTAATCTTGCCTGTTGTGGAAGCTAAAAACACATACCTGTTACTCCTTCACGAACTCAGACTCAAATGACACACTTAACATACTTCTCACCAGATGTCAGTCTTCTCTTTGTGTGTGTGTGTGTGTGTGTGTGTGTGTGTGTGTGGAGGGGCAGGGGGGGGTTTTCTGCCAAACTTTCAGACAAAGTTAAAATTTGATAAAATGTCTATATATTCACTTAAACTAACTAAATTGTGTATAAATAAACACTTTGCAGGTGTAAAAGCACTACATATAGTCTTAAACCCTATTAATGTTGTCTGTTGTGGGAGCTAAAAACACATACCTGTTACTCCTTCAGGAACTCAGACTCAAATGACAGACTTAATATACTTCTCACCAGATGTCACTGTCTTGGGGGGATGGGGCTTTTCTGCCAGCTGAACCAAAGTTGATAGAATTTGCATGAAATGGATAGGGGACGGGGGGGGCTTTTCTGCCAGCTGAACCAAAGTTGCTAGAATTTGCATGAAACGGATAGGGGAGGGGAGGGGAGGGAGCGAGGGAGGGAGGTGGGGGGGCTTTTCTGCCAGCTGAACCAAAGTTGATCAAATTTGCATGAAACGGATAGGGGAGGGAGGGAGGGAGGGGGGGGCTTTTCTGCCAGTTCCCCAATGGAATGTTCAATGATGCATGAAGTATGGTTGGGTAAAGTTACGTCATGTCACATGATTTGAGCAGAGTATCTCACCAAAAGGCAGAAAGAGGGGGGGGGGGCTTTTCGGCCTATTTGCATCAAGTTGAGGTTTTGCCAGTTGAATACAGAAGTCTTTCGTAAATATACGAAAGACTAATAAATCTAATGTGCGTCGAAGTTTTTGTGCTTGCAATTACTTTGTGTGTTTGCCGATTTTGAGTTGGTCTGAGTTTGTGTTTGAGTGAAATGGACGCACATTACCAAAATTACCATTTCCGTAATGCGCGTCCATATTAATTTACGCGCTCAAACACAAACTTAGAATACTCAAACATATACTTATACATAGTCATGCTATTTGTTCCGAGTCATTTTTTCAAATATAATAAGTTTTAAATATCAAAAAAGTAAAAATATTAAAACAAAAATAAACGATTTCCCATGTGTTAAACTAAGTAAAATTATCACAATAGCAGGGATGTCTTTCTTATTTTTTTCTAGCGGAACCCAAACGGGAAATGTTGGTGCTCAAAGTTAAATGAAATTTAAAATGAATGCAGAAAATAACGACTTGACTTTGAAGATTTTTACATATTTGGTGTCTGGTATCAAAAAGTTGGCGCCCATTTGGGCTTAAAAATGTAAAAACGGGAATATTTTAATCCTATTTCTAATTTGCAAACATTGTGTGTACCGACTGACCCAAACGAAGTCGATGACATGCTGAAAAACACAATGTGCTGCACAACCTGCCACCACTGTGTATCCTGTCATCTTTCTAATCAAACAAAACATCTCCTCATTCCACTATCTGGACGTGCAAATATCTGAAAACAAAATAACACAATTGTGTCATAAAATGAAATTACAAAATCTCTCAACTCCAACATCTCGGTATACTTTATGATCATGCCACTGCTAATAAAAAATTATAAATTTCTCAATGTTTTTCCTTGAATAAATAGCGTATTTATTGGAATTGAGGCATCCTCTGGAATAGAGGCACCCCCGTTTATGGACGGATATAAATTAAACATTTATCAAATTCACATTAGTGTAACGGTATGGCAAATGCATTTTAATTATATCCACTCTCCTATTTCCTAATCTGTAATTCTATCTTCCAATCATAAGTTCAATCCTAAAAGAAAGGAAGAGTGTAACGGTATGGCAAATGTATTTTAAAATTATTATCTGAGATCTTAACCATAACTTGCATATTTCCAAATGCATTAAAGTTGTTTGTTAGTAAACTAGTTGGATCCTAGTTTCCATTGTCTTAAAACATGTCTTGAACTTGTTTTGCATACTAAACTACATGGATACAGCATTAACCCTAGATACTCCTAGATACTAACAGTAAACTTGTAAACTTGTATATAAGCAGAATGATATTTTGCTCGAAAAACATTAACTTTTGGAAACTTGTGCTGTAACATCAAAGCACTGAATAAATTGTATAAGACATAAACTCTACAAGATATTTTGGTTATTATTTCCATTCCAAATAAAAATAGCAATAGAACCTGAAGTATTTCATTACACTTTCTGGTGCCATGACCAATTGCTGAATTTTGGAAAGGACATTTCTCAGGACAATTTTGGAAGGAATTTCTGGAAATTCACAGGACAAAAGGAAAGGACATTTCAACTCAAACTTAAAACTGGTTTGGGTAGTAGTAAGTGACATTTACATTCTTTGGAACATTTTTAACATATTTTACTTCAACTAGACCTCAGTTTTTGAACAATTTACACCACAATAATACTACACCACCTCGATGTTGATGAACATTTAAATATTTGGGCATTTTGGACAGGTTGGAACACTGTATCTACCTTGAAAGGGCTGAAATATGTCAAAAATGCTCTGACTTTGGGAGGCTTCAGACCAAGATTGCCACAATTTACTACCACAAAACGACCTGAATTTTGTAATATAGTGTCTTGGGACCTGTACATAAAACACCAGGATGATTGGACCATTCTAAGGGGCTGAAATTGCCAATTCACTACAC
>CAXANZ010000135.1:0-12842 GCA_963970385.1 Theonella swinhoei
ACAGCTATGTTTTGTCATTACCTCCCGCCTATGCGGTAGAGGTAATGTTTTCATCGTGTCTGTGTGTGTGTGTCCATCTGTCTGTCTGTCTGTCTGTGTGTCTATCTATCTGTTTGGGCTATAACTTTTGAAGAAGTTGACATAGAACCGAAATTTTTGATGTGGTAGTTCATCTTGACCATATGTAGGTTAAGTTTGAGTATCAAGGTCATTGGGTCAAGGTCAAGGCCATCTCATGGAAAATGCTAATTTTGCTACCTGGACTTCAGTTTGATTTGACTTGTCTTAGGTCAAGGTCATAAATGAAGTCAAAGTCATACCAAGGTCATTCAAAGGTCAAATTGTAAGTGTTTGACTTTCTATCTGCGAGTGGGAGGTGGAAAGGAGGTGAAAGGCATTCTTGTTCATCATGTATACATGTTAAAAATAACATATTTTTATATAACTATGACTACATGGCTACGTAGGCTTAATGAAAGTTTAAGTTTAATCATTGCACAAAAATAAGGTTTTTTGTATGTAACGTGTAAATGAATAAATGTGTATTGTTTACATAAATTACATCGTGTCATTGTAGATTAATTACTAAATACAAGGTACAGTTATCATTAAGTAAAAATCACAGGGGGAGAATCGACTTCTGATTTGTGACTTGGGCACACTAATTGTTCATGATTATCAAGCCCTCCATTAATTTCCATTGTAAATATTTTAGAACCGTTATACTTTTCATGTGAAATCCGTCCAGTTCACTTGAAATCTAGCAGATTTCACCTGAAAGCCAGGATATTTCATGAAATGGGTGGCAAATTCACATGACATCCATGGCAATTTTACCTGAAATCTGGCAGATTTCATGAAATCAGTGGCAATTTCCCCTAAAATTGGTGGCAATTTCACTTCCCCTAAAATCAGTACCATTTTCACCTGAAATCTGATGAACTCTGCCAGATTCTGCATGTAACAAAAGACCACTTGCCGGGAATGGTAGCCCCTGTTTTTGTACTTCTATGTATTATTTCTGCCGAAAAACCTGGTCCACACTCCCGTGTGTGTTCATGACTGTGTGCGCAAATCAGAAGTCGATCCACCCACCCCCCTCCCTACGCCAAACTGTTGTGATTTATCCAATGGGAGTACAAGTTGCGAGCATTGACTCCAATTGTAGTTTTTTAAATTTCAAATACGTCGAATGAAACATAGGCACCAATTCTAAAACCCATCGAGTCCAGATCTAGAAGAAACACAGATCTTTGCACACAGCAGTCTCTAACACCATTAGTGCCTTACAAAATGGGAACCAATGCCACATTAAGATTTAAATTTAAATTAAAGGGTTTTGATGTCACGTTCTGGTGTCATGTTATGATGTCATGTAATTGGCAGATGTTAAGTGATTCACAGAATCACGATTATTTTCCATTCCAGTAAAAACTACAGGCGACCATCGCATAGATGTTCTTGCAGACAGCAATCATGATTTACAATTAAAATTTAAGTCAGTGATCACAAATTGATCACATGTGCATTGTGCAAAAGTTTACACGTTCAGTGAAACGCTTTTAACAGTTTGTCAGTTAGTACGATAAATTTTCCATCTACAATTGATCAGTTCCTAACCCAACATTACATATCTATTGAAGGAAAAGTCATATGATACAAAACCACCTTGTAAGGTGAAGCTAATCAATACTCCGTGGCAAGTGCAAAGTATTAAATATTTACTACTTGATATTGTGGCTTGACAAATGATTCAGTCACCATTTCTGTTACCCCCATTAGACTAATTGATACCTAAAGAATTCACCCATTTACTTAGTTAATGAGGTAGAAGTGCGTTTTGTGGTACAAGTGCCTATACTAAGGTCACGTAAATATGCTTATGAGTTTAATGTGTGTATGTATAAAAGAGGGAACAGGACATGAACTAATAATAATTTTGCCTGCATGGTTAATTTATATAATCTTCACATTAAGTACCAGAAATGGGTTTCATAATATTAACTTATGGCTAAGGCAGGTGGAAGTTTGGTGGGATTAGGCCAATTATGCAGATTAGGAAAAATATACACAAACATGTGCAACCCACATGTTATTTGCCATTCTTGACATCTGTAGCATAAAACTGAACGGACCCATTTCCCATAATCAAACCTTCATGTCTCCGTTCAAGTGGTACCTCAGCTCGAGACAGTTTTGCCAGGTCAACATAGCCAACTGCTGACCCTGGCTACCCTGCCCAAGGGCAAGGACTCAAAATATAAACAACAGACTCGACACATTAACACAGCTGCCTGCTGACTCTGATGGTCTTGCAAGGACATTGTCTTGAAAGGTCAAGGTCTTGAAAGGTCAACATAAATACCTAGTTGACTCTGTTGCTAGGTATGGTCTTGAAGGACATGGTCTTGAAAGGTCAAGGTCTTGAAAGGTCAACATAAATGCCTAGTCAACTCTGTCAATAGGTAATGTACTGAAAGGTCAACCCAATTATTACCATCAGGTCAACCACACACATTGTGGGTAGTACCTATTTACTCCACCAGAGGCCCTCATAAAAACCACAGCTCAGCCTTTTACAGCTGATAAAAGTGGTGCTCAGTGGTGCACAAGACACCACTCAATAAGCTGTCCCTATTGATCCAGCCTCACTCCCAGCAACCAGACTGAGTGTTGCCCCATGGGACCACCCAATCAGCTGCCCATAGTGGCCCTACCTCATGTGCAATAACCAATCAGTACTGGGTTCTTCTTCACCTATTTTCACACCCTAATCACCCAGGTCCCAGAGTATTCCTTTGGACCATCACTCAGATTAATTTTAGACTACAGTCAGACAACATTACTTGAAAACTACAATTATGCTTGATACAGATATAAACTTGAAGTATTAATCTGCATTGAATCATGTTTTATATATTTGTGCTGTATATTATTGTGAACAATTGGAGCAACAAATAAACCAATGTGTATAAACTGTAAGTACAGAGTTACTTTACATCTTATGAATGCTACTCTGATAAACTTAAACTCTATGGAGTACCATCAAATTGAACATAAGGCCCTCCATCAATAATCTATGGGTCCTACTCTAGTTCTACCTTGAGCACATCCCAGCTTGCATACATTTAAACACAGTACATTAACCAGGGCTATTACAAGAACATTTCCCCCAACTACTGAATAGTGTGATGTGTCAAACTCATTACACCAAGAATAGCCATGACCAGAATGTCCTGTGTATGCAACTATATAAATTAATATGAGACCTCGGGCACACTCAAAACATAACAGAGACACCTGGGCATCATCATAAAATTGGTGGAGAATCCCTGGGCATAGAGGTATTCAAAGATGGAAAGGAGTTACAAAACCTGGTAAATTCATGCTCACACATTTACACAATGGACACTCATTATGAGGAAGAAAAGAAGGTAATATCAGATGAGATCCTGTTACATCAAGATCCAACCATTAAAATTCAAATCAAAGAGATGCTTTGCTGAGAAACTCAAGTGTTAGATGCTATCTTCAAGACAACAATTGGACCAGCCTGGGCCCACATTCCAGGAGATGCTGAACAAACACTGGCACCCTGTATCAAAAGAAACCAGATGGAAGTTGTTGTCAACATCCAGCTAACAATTTAGTTACATAATTGTTTAAACAAACACAAGTGGTGAGTGGATGGTGATAAGTGGGATAACGCATGTCAGCTCACAGCAATACCCACCCCACTACCTTAAACAAAGTATAATCAAAACAGCTAATCAGTTGAATAGATTTCTGCTAATTTCCACATCAAAGAGATAATAAAGGGGAAGTCACAAAGTTAAGATTTTAGCACCTAGTACAATACCTTCCTTCAAAGCTAATCAACCTGAATTGTGAGAAGGAACTTGTAAACATTTTGCACTGATAAAATAAACATCCTGATAAACATAATTAAGTGGGTAAAGTCAATAGTGGTTACTTGATTTATTGATCCCAATACCTACATTAAGCTACCTTTGACCCTTACAAAACTGACTCATCAAATCAGTCAAAACAATATCCTGATAGGCTAATCATAAATTCGTACATTTTACCCCTGTGAAGATAGGATTTGCTACCCAATACAATGATGAGACCAACTCATTGACCCTGGCTACATACTTGTTAACTAATCCACATTCTTTTACAGAATGAGAGCATCACACATGATTTGCTCAAGGGCACAGATACCAAAAGGAAAAATGCCAGACCCACCTGAGGGTACTCAAAGGGAATATGCTAGCAAAATAGCTAGTAATTCAAAGCTTAACAAGGGTAAAACAGTGAAACATTCTGTTACAGGTCTCAGTAAATCAACCTTAACTACAACAGCAGTACCCTGTGTTCAAAAGACATCACTCTGTGAAATTGCAGGGAATGTTGAGGAACAACAGTCTCTTAATGATCAGACAGTACATATCCCAGCTGTACCTATGTTATGATCACTGCCACCAACAGGTCCATGTGCCATTAGTGTCACACCCCCTAGACATAGGTCTAGCAACTGATACCACTAATGTTATGATACCTTCTAGTAATATTGCAGGTACACCTATCATGACAGATACAGCAGCTGTAACAGCATGTACTGCACCCATCATCCAGCCAACCAGTCAAGCAAGGATGCTATGGCCCCCATCTTAACTGGGCCCAGTACTTTCACAAGGTCACCCATGGTCAGTACCCATAACCTGTCCACCCAGCCATGCAGCTACACCTATCCTAGGTACAAAACCAAATTCTCCTGCCATTTCAGGACCCTCAGCCATGACAAGACAGATGAGTTGACCCCACTGACCAGAGAGTGCATTGGCCAGCCCTGATTTATTATTATGTTCTAGTCAAAGTGCTGGGATGCGCCCAGGACAAATTAATGCAAACTCTCAAGTTTCAGATACACCTGAAATATATGTGATGATGCTGAAGTATTCAGATGATGAAGTCACTGATGAGGAAATGAGGGGGTTCAACTTGCAAACTGCTGTCCATCAGTATATGATGCAGCAGGATGCTCAGAATAAAATAACCCCACCTCACTTTCAGCAATTCCCAAAGTCTCAACAGATGCCAGTGTCTACAGATGATTACTATCTACCAGATGAACAGAATGCTTGGTTGAGCCAGGTAGCCCAAAAGCAACCTGCTTGACTACCAGATGGAAGTCCCAGGCATAGATTGCAGATTCCTTATTTGCTGGAATTCTTTGACACTTATTGGTACTCTGTTCAAGACTGCACTTTTGAACTGTATGCTGTTTCTGGTGCAACATTTGTAGAGATTCTCTACCATGCCCAGTTGCAGCCATTTAACCTTGTAGCTTTAGATACTGATTTTCAGAAACACCTGGATGACAGAGTGAACTGGATTAGTGCTAAAACAGATCAGATTACTAAACTCACAGACTCATGTAAACAATGGATCACTTTTGCTGAAATTAGCAAACCTCTACCCCATTCTATGCTATTGTTAAATGACAGACACCAAGTCCACCTAGATTTTGTTACATCTGTGGATTTTCTAGGTAAAATTTACAGGGTATATGAGGATCTCATCAGAGCTGACCCAGCCAACCAGTTAGGTCACATGACAAACTGTGATATAATTCTAGGAAAGGTCAGGAAAGGACTCAAAAGGCTTGAGATGTTGTTATTTCAGACAGATATCTCAGATCAATTTCAGATCTTCCCCTACACCATATCCAGAAAATCAACCTAGTCAGAGTGCACTTGAAAAAATAATTCAGGGCACCTCATGTCACTTGCAACACTTGAAGTAGATTCTGTTCTAAGGACATAGGAGATGAACAAGGACAGAAGCACTTCATCACCCCTGTCACCACAGTGAACATCTCCTATGACTGGTACTCAGGTGGATCAACCAATATTATTCAGGGCTATAGAAAAGACACCACCAGCTAGCCAGACTGCAGAATCTACTCACGTTAGCCACTCCCAGGCTTTGAATATTTGGGACTCACTGAGCTCAACAGGACAGGCAATACATCAGCCAACTCCCATCAGCATTGTGGATTCAGGTACATCAGCTAGCAACTCAAATCAGGCTATGCCTCCAGTTCAGCCATCAGGCATGCCAGTTAGTTTTGCATCCACTACACAGGTCAGGTCAGATGTCCTGACTCCTCCTACTGTAAATACAATTATGCCCCCCACTCGTGCAGCCAGTGCACCCCTTTTGCAAATACCAAGCATTGCCAGTACAGCTAACAGTCAGCAGGTAGCACCCCTCACACAGGTGACTGCTGACCCTTGCAGGAAATGCAGAAAGAAGAACCACCCCACTGACAGGTGTCATTCTAAGGTTACCTACAAGAAATGTAAAGGTAAGGACCATGGTATTATGTTCTGCACTGTGGCAACAACAACAGCTGGATATAACTGAACAGTTAGTAGGAAAGGTAAATACCCCATAGAAAACTGCAGAGCTAAGAGGAGAGCCAAATGAAGAACACAGATGACAGCTAGAAATTCTGTCATCACAAGCAACAAGTCTTATGCATCATGAGCATTGACAGGACAGCCCACTGCTCCTTCAGGAGCCTCTCTACCAGCAACAGCCATTCAGGTGCTGGAGATACTAGTCATCTTATCAAAGATGTCTATACCCCCACCTATAGGTAAGAAGCTGCAACAAATGACCAGTAGTGTTGATGTGAATGATGCATCAACCATGCCACATGGGTTACCACCATCACAGGTGCCACCCATGTACACAGCCCCATTGACCATGGATGGAAACAGAGCCTACTCAACAGCAGGATCAGCAGCATTCCTGCCCACATCAGCTTCTGGTATGCACAAATACCACCATCCACAGGCACCTCCCACTGGAGCTTCATTGAAAACACACATGTCAGAGCTCAGTAGGACCATAACACAGCTCATACAGTCCAACCAGCTGATAGCTAACACTCAACAGCAGACTCAACAGGCAATGATTGATGCACAGAAACAACAGGCAGATGATTTCAATGCTTTAGCAGATACTACACAGCAATGGAAGTTTGATGCACTATTTGCTGCCCTCCCCAAATTTTATGGTAAGAATAAGAAAGAGTGTGCCATCTGGATGGGCAGGATCAACTCTGTGTGTGTGTCAATAGGAAGAAACTGGAGGATGGAGCTACTGAACAGAGCCGAAGGAGATGTGATGACCATGCATGCAGGAATGAATGAAGAGCTTGATGATGAAGATGTCAAGGAGGAGCTCATGAGATGTTTCTCTGACACCCAGACCACTATCCAGGTGATAGAGAAATTGATAGGTATGAAACAGACCTGGTGAGAATGCCAGACTGTATGCTGCTAGATACAAAGTTATCCACTTTAGGGTGAATCAGTTGATGGCAGAATAACAAAATAAGTCCAGAGAAATGATGTTCTATCCTGGAACACTACAAGATCACCTGAGGAGGAAACTACTCAAGAGGATACATTCTACCTAGAGACCCCTGTGGAATCTGTGGGAAGCCTTCAACTTGACACTGGATTTTGAGAAGGAATACCAGATCACCCAGCCATGGACTGACTTTGCATTTGTGGAAACCTGTTACAAAGACCCTACAGCAGAGGATGTTTTCACAATGGACAAATTACAAACTTGGTCACAAAGTCAACAACAAGGTCAGTATCTGCAAGGTAACTGACCCCAATATCAGAAGCAGCAATATCAAAAACAGCAAACCAATGGCCAGAAGTCTTGCTAAGGAAACCAAAACTGGACCAGCTACAACCAAATCTACAAGTCCCAGTATCAACAAGGACCCAAGCAACAGCATCAAGGGAATAAACCTGACTATCACCTGGGATATCAGAGCTAAGGAAACATTCAAGGTCAGGAGATGCATCAACCTAGGATAAATTTTGGTATGATATTGTCTGCTCCAAAATTTGGATTGGAACAGATCTTGGAGATGACCAAGGCTCTTGAGAAAGTAGAGGACAAGTACAAAAAATTAACCTCACAACTCCCAGCAGAGACTGACTGGATCAACCAACACTAGACCCAACCAGAACAAAGAAAATCAAAAGCCTGACAAGACAACAAATTCTACTAGTCACCCCAGTCAGATAACAAAGTCTACACAAATTGGGAACATCACAGTGAAATAAATAGCCACAGCTCTTGGATTGGAAACTGACCATCTCACTGAGGCTCTTGAGGAAGTCTACCCTGCACCATCCCAGGAGGATCTATAATGCCAAGTGGTGGAACCCCAATGACTATCTGCACAATATGATCCTGATAATTATTACATACATTTAGAAAGTAGTAGGAGTTTTAGTAAACTTTTTAATGAAATTTGTGTTTTAGAACTTGGAAGAAGAATGGTACAAATGGGGAAAAACATTCTCAGTGATGGCAGACCCAAATATAAAAATTAATACTTTGTATGACACAGGTGCTGCAAGAAGTTGCATGAATTATGAAATGTTTTTCTCTTTAGGTCTGGACCTAGATAATAAAGCAGTTCTTCATGTGTGAACTGCTTCTGGAACTGATATGGGTGCTGTTGGTTTCACTACATTAGCTTTCTCAATTAACAAACACCCATTTGTTCAACAATTCATTGTCTCCTGACAGCAGACAAGACCCCTCATATGAAGAAGCTCAAGTGATGATACAATACAGGAATCATTTGCCAAATCATCCAACCGTACCAGTGCCACCAAAGTCAGACATGATCTGATCACCAGCTGAAGTAAAATTTCACAGAAGAGTGGAACTGAAGGATCACAATGCATCAGCAGAGACAAAGAAGAGGTTTGAAGAACTCTGTCAACAATTTCCTGAAGTGTTTTCAACAAACAATGAGGACATCATCAGAACCAACTTCATCACCATGGATATCAATACTGGTGAGGGCCCACCATCCACAAAGAAGCCCTATACACTGGCACTCAAACACTACAATTGGGTACAAAAGGAGCAAGCAGGTATCATCACCAGAAGTGTCTCACCATGGGCCAGTCCTATTGTCATGGCTCCCAAGAAGTCTGTGCCTGGAGAAGCACCAAGGAGGAGAATGTGCATCAATTTCCATGCTATCAAACCCTACAGCCTATAGTGGTCCAGGCCAATAGCAAGGCCAAAGGTAACCTTACCTTACACCCATTGTCAAATATTGACCAGCTGTATGCACAACTCAAAGGAGCTAGAGTCTTTACTACTCTCAATCTCAGAAGTGGATACTACCACATAGGGTTGGGTAAGGGCTCCCATGATAGAATGGCCTTTGTAACACTGTTTGGTAAATTGGAGTTCAACATTGGATCCTCTGGTATAGCACAAGCTCCAAATTATTTTCAGGCACTCATTAATAAGGTCTTGAAAGGACTCCATTGATTTGCCATAGCTTACTTGGATGACATCATCATCTTTAGTAAAGATCAGGAAGAACACTTCAGGATCATCTTCCAGAAATCAAAGCAGCAGGACTAAAACTGAAGAGGTCCAAATGTGATTTCATGAAAAGGCACATCCAGTACTTTGGACACCTGATATCACCAGAGGGAATTCAGCCACTACCTGAGAAACTTGAAAGCATCAGGAACATACCTGTACCAAAGAACCCAAAGGAAGTCAAACAATTCCTAGGCCTAGCAGGATACTATATGTAACACGGTGAAGTAGACACCTGCTACACTGATTTTATTTTCATTAATCATCATATGATCCATGTAAAATCCCTTATTATATTTGTACAAATGGATCAATGACTGTCAGTTTTGTGTCTGATAGAATTCTTTGATTATTTCGATGAGGTTTCTGTGTGGATTAACACGATACTTCATTTGAAAGTTGGTTGTATATAATATATGATTTTCTCTGGTTACTTGAATGATCACAGAAAACTTATGTAAAATCATCTTCAGTTGTGTGAGGTGAGTCACCTAATCACATGTGAGGGTGTATATAAATTTGTGTCATAGCCCTTTGCCCTCAGTGAAGAAAGATAGCTCCAAGGGATAACATGGCAGACATTATGCAGAGAGACAAATTTCACAACATCTAGTGTATATAGTGGTTAAAGTCATCGATTTGGGTATTTATAAGTTCTTTGATATTCATATTATATTGCAGTATACATGAAAATAAGTTTAAAGGGTAAAAACACTGGTTTTTGTAGGTGATTGACTTAAACAACTTCTAGGCCATGTGGATAGGCTTAAATCTGTACTTTCAGTTCAGAAAAAAATCATTTATTTCTATTTTATTTAGTTGGTCTATGTATTTAAATTGTTTCAAGTATTGAAAAAGGTTTAATTTGTTAATTTCCTGCTTAGGGCAATGTGGTTAACATCTGGCTTTGTTCTTCACTCAGAAGCATGTTTGCCAGCAGTGAGGTAAAGAAACATCTACCAATTCATTCTAATTAGTGTAATAAGTTAAAACTGGTATAATTAGTTGAAATCTCTAGGCAGTTAATTAGTTAAAATCAGTAAAATTGTCAGTTTTCTTTGTTCTCTTTGTTTAACCAGGATATCTGCCTTGAGCCATGTGACTCAGACACTCAGACAAAGGAAAAACTGGGTCTAATCAGTTAAACTGGGTTTTAAATGAATTATGGTTAATCAACTGGTTAATATTAGTTGAAATCATTGGAATATTCATCTATTTGTGTGTATCTCTAACCAGTTTGAATTAGGACAACTCTGACATGAATTATCTGTGTCACTTGTGTATTTGTGTTCATTCATGTATACCATCATGTCAAACATCATTCTTATGTATTTTAGAGGTTATCTGCATTTGACTGGATGCAAAATGTGATGTATGAGGGTGTGTATGAGTAAATGAGCTATTTGCTGTTTTACTTTGTGAAGAATGTGATGTATGAGTAAGTGATTGGGGTTAATTATTTGGGATTTTTAAATATTTTCACCATTTGGCTAATTGTTTTATTTTCCTCTTCTATTTATTGTAGCTTTTTGGAAACTTGTGGGAAGGTCTAAATTAGGGTATGAAATTGACAAATATGTGTTTTAAATGTTTTGACTTAATTAATCTTGTGAAACATGAAAACATGAAATTAGTGTAAATCAATAAATTATTCAAAATCATTAAATTTGTTCTATTCTATGGATGCCTCTTTAATGGATAAAGCTGTACAGGAAAGAACATGTGAAGCACATGACAATGTAAGTCCATTGTGTGATGCAGAGCATGCCTGAGACTGATAAATTAACTGAAATTGGCTGTGCTAAAAGATGTCAATTCTCTTTTCATACCATTACACTTGGAGAGGATTGCTCACTCTTTTTTCTTACTGTTACATATAGTAAGTTTGTTCCCAGATTTTCAGATCTTTCAGGACCCCTCACCTGGGTGATCCATAATGATGTCATATTTGAGTGGACAAAGGAATGTCAAGCCATCTTCAAAATTCTGAAATAATCCCTCTGAAACCAACCCATACTAAAGTACCCAGATCCAGAGAGACTTTACATACTCTTCAAGGATACAAGTAAGTATGGGTGGGCAGATACCATACTTTGACAACAACAGTGTGTTGACCCAGTCCTGTGCTATCAAAGCTGATGAGTCAGCTGTGTCCAGCACAAACAAAGCTGATGGAACACCTCAGATAATCTTCCATCCTGTTGCCTATGTAAGTGGTCTTTTCAGAGGAAGCCAGCTGAATTGGGCAGCTCTCACTAAGGAAGCTTATGTCATCTACCTCTCTCTCAGGAAATTCAGCTTCTACCTCACAAATTCTGATGTACTCATCAGAAGTGATCACTTACTGCTGAAGAAGTTCCTCAACAAGAACATGATGAATGCCAAGGTCAACAACTGGGCAGTAGAACTCAAAAGCTACAACCTCAAGTTTGAATATATCCAAGGTATCAAGAATACTCTTGAGGACACACTCAGCAGACTGATTGAGATCAATCCTAACATTGCATTACCTGCAGAACAACCAGAACAAGAATTTGGGTACAATTTCTTTGAGGATCTACCCCTGTTGAAGTTTTAGAGATCACCATCAAAGGAGTTGAAATCATACTGGATCCAGATACTTTTCTCAAGGAAATTGACCTAAATCTACCACTGGAACCAAGGTCAATCAGGTCACTGCAAGCAAAGGATGCCAAAATCAACCACCTTCTTCAAAGGCTTCAGCTAGGTGATTTAGATGCAAATGTTTACATGATAGAAAATAGTATCCTAAGGAAGAGAATCGTTGAGCCTACAGATAATTTGTTCAAACCTATTTTTCTACCTAAATCTATGGTAGATCATGTGCTACTCACAGTACATGATTACGGTGGACACAATGGCTTTCCCTGGATGTATACAGCCATCAGACACCTGTATTACTGGGTAGGTATGAAGAAGGATGTCCAAAGACACTGTAAAATGTGTCAGTTGTGTGCAAAACATAACATAGCTAAGGTCAAGTTTGAGAAAACCCATTTCAAAGAAGCTCACCAGACCATGCAGTTCATATCAATGGATCTGATTGGAGAGTTCCACCCACCATCATGACAAGGCCACAGGTATGCACTTACAGTTATTTGTATGCACACCAGCTATGTGTTTTGCATCCCACTGAAAATGAAGACAGTGCAGGAAGTTATACAGGCCTACATGAGACAAGTTTACAGTAAGTTAAGTGGAAGTGAAAAATTTTATCTGACAATGGCACAGAGTTCAAGAATAAATTATTCAAGGATGTTGCTAAACATTTAGGCATGGAGTACAAAGTTTACACTCCTCCCTACAGGCCCCAGTGCAATGGTAAGATAGAAGGTTTTCACAAATGTCTCAAAAGTTGTATTGCTAAA
>CAXANZ010000137.1:5000-7500 GCA_963970385.1 Theonella swinhoei
GTACAATTCCATCGGGACTGTGTACATTAAATGCATATTCAAGAAGGAATTTGCTTGCCAGCTGTTGAGTACTACCAGACCTAGACTCTAGTTTTGTGAAAATGTAGGTGCAATGTACATAAGTGTATGGGAGACTATGTAAAAATGTAGGTGCAATGTACAAACATGTATGGGAACACCACCACAGATGACATGATAGTAGTAGCTTTTGAGTGCCTGGCAGGTTACCTCCCTGCATTTTCTGCTGCTGGAGGGTTTGTGTGAGGTGAGCTGCTGTTCTACCATTTCTAAGCCTAGAGGCTGCACATGTATGTATTGTCCCAAGCCTTTATTTTTCTAAGCTTAGAGGCTGTATGCATACTCGAGTGTATTTGGGCTGTTTATGTTCGTATTTTATTGGAGTTTGGACACTGTGCGTGTGTGTGTGTGTGTGTGTGTGTGTGTGTGTGTGTGTGTGTGTGTGTGGAGAGTTGGCCGGCCAAAAGATCTGTAACCCACCGCCCCGGTTCTGGAGGCTGTCCTGCTCCAGTCTGTGCATGTCGTGTGTCATACGTCTTGTGCATAGTTATTGTTCGGTTTGTTGAGATTAGGGTTCCGGCTTTCCTTCTCTCTAATACCTCTTGGCCAGTGTGCTATACGCATGCTTTTCCATGTATAGCGATGCAACATCTGTAGTCGGATATGACATCCAGATGTGCCAAACGAGTTAGGCAAGGCCGTCCACTTAGCCCACTCTTGTTCTGTCAATTCATTAGTGACCTTAGACTGTACTCTACAGTCAAGCAGTGCGGGTAAGATCATGATAATATTATCGACCAAGAGGAGCATCAAACAAACAACACCGAAATTGAGCTTATGCATTGAAAATTCTGTTAATTGATCTGGAATGTCCCATCATCAGCTACAAACATCGGTGTATACGGAGAATTGGGCAGGATTCCACTGAAAATAAGAGGAAATATTGAATATTGGCTACGTCCTTTAACATCACACAAGTACTAGTTGTTGCATGGGCCCGAGTGCCACACAGGATATGTTGGCACAGTTATATAACTATCCCGTGTGAGCACGAGGGCCCATGCAACAACTAATCTGTTGCCACTTGAATGGTTTCCCAACCCCTAACCACTCCCTTACTAGCCTCACGTAATTAGTGATGTAATAAGTGTGCCACACACGATACGTTGGCACACTTTAGCCTTTGATCTGTTACTCTACCAGGAAAAAACATATCTCCCCGTACTGTGGGCCTGCTATAGAAAACACCAACAGTTCAACTCATTGTGTGATTATCACATATACGGTCTGTATTGAATCATTGCGATTTATCCAATTACGACGAAGTGTCCAGACTAGAGCCAGCAGAGGTAGCACTTAGAGCCGGAGAACGTCTATACGATCAATATGCAAAAGTGGAGACAGGATACATCACACTCCCAAAAATGAGACCCTACCAACTTATTTGTTTCTACCATCCCACTTGCGCACGGCAGTTGCAAGGTTCAGAAGAAGTCGCCATTCGCTAGCCATTGAAACAGGACGATACACTCACTAGACCACCTTTACCTCCAGAGGAAAGAGTGTGTCGAACGTGTGGAGTTGTATGGAAGATGAAACGCATTACCGCTCTTCGATACACAGATTGCCAGAATACGAGGACTTTGTACCCGCGAAAAGAAAGCGCAATTAACATGCTCCCCACAGATGCAAAGTTTACAACAGCTGCGAATTACAACGAAATATTCGGTTTGAAACTAGGACAATAAGATGTAGTCTCAATCTTTTTCCTTTTTTTGTTTGTTGTTGCTGTTGTTGTTGTTGTTGTTGTTGTTGTTGTGTTGTACCGTCGCCATTGGTGGTGGTGGTGTTTTTGTTGTCGTAGAATCGACACCTTTCAGACCACGCCTTCGCAAAATGCCCCCTTAGGCAGCGTGCACAGTGCAGAGCAGCAATGTTTATACCAGGAAACGGCTGAAATTGGCGTTGGAAGCGGCAAATTGAAACTGAAAATGAAAAAATTGACTTGCACACGCACATCCCGTAGACTTGCCGTGACCCCGCCCGCATCCGCAACCACCCAAAAATGCAATTCAATCCCCATTAATTAACTAATTAATTAACCAGGGGTTAATTAATAATTCATCAAGTCTAGTCGCTTAACTCCGCCCAGTCATTTGCACGCCTTCTCGCACCTGGCAGAACCTTGCCACAGTCGTCGAGGCCAGTGAGGCCTGCCGGAACTCCCCCCCTTCGTCCTACGGACTGGCCCCCTCCGATCTGCGGCTGTGGACGTGCGCCAAATGAAAATATGCCTTCGGCAACACACCCCTGCACGCTCCCACTAGCACCGCAACCAAACACGCGTCCACACTTCACCCGTCACACTTTTCGCCATATATGGTCAAACACCCACCTGACAGTCACGTGACCTCACCCTCACCTTCACCACAATCGGTGACCACCTCTCACCGAAGGAGGTGTCGATGCAACCTTCCCGGTC
>CAXANZ010000137.1:15000-20000 GCA_963970385.1 Theonella swinhoei
TCGACGGTGAAGTGGGTACACTTCGACGATAGTACCTGTCGACGGTGAAGTGGGTACACTTCGACGATAGTACCTGTCGACGGTCGATAGTACCTGTCGACGGTGAAGTGGGTACACTTCGACGATAGTACCTGTCGACGGTCGATAGTACCTGTCGACGGTGAAGTGGGTACACTTCGACGATAGTACCTGTCGACGGTGAAGTGGGTACACTTCGACGATAGTACCTGTCGACGGTGAAGTGGGTACACTTCGACGATAGTACCTGTCGACGGTCGATAGTACCTGTCGACGGTGAAGTGGGTACACTTCGACGATAGTACCTGTCGACGGTGAAGTGGGAACACTTCGACGGTGACAGTTCGACGATAGTACCTGTCGACGGTGAAGTGGGTACACTTCGACGATAGTACCTGTCGACGGTGAAGTGGGTACACTTCGACGGTGACAGTGCGACGATAGTACCTGTCGACGGTGAAGTGGGTACACTTCGACGATAGTACCTGTCGACGGTGAAGTGGGTACACTTCGACGATAGTACCTGTCGACGGTGAAGTGGGAACACTTCGACGGTGACAGTTCGACGATAGTACCTGTCGACGGTGAAGTGGGTACACTTCGACGATAGTACCTGTCGACGGTGAAGTGGGTACACTTCGACGGTGACAGTGCGACGATAGTACCTGTCGACGGTGAAGTGGGTACACTTCGACGATAGTACCTGTCGACGGTGAAGTGGGTACACTTCGACGATAGTACCTGTCGACGGTGAAGTGGGAACACTTCGACGGTGACAGTTCGACGATAGTACCTGTCGACGGTGAAGTGGGTACACTTCGACGGTGACACACCGGCGATAACCGTCGACGGTGAAGTACCCGTCGAGGTTGGTGAAGTGGGTGCACTTCGACGGTGGTGAATCGACGGTGACACACTTCGACGGCACCCGTCGACGGTGAAGTGGGTACACTTCCGACGGTTACAAACACGGTGAAGTGGGTACACTTCGACGGTGGCACACTTCGACGGCGACACACTTCGACGGTAAAGGGGTACCCGCATCACCGTCGACGGTGATGTGGGTACAGTCCGCGACGATAGTACTTGTCCAATTCAATCCTCGACGGGTACTACCATCGAAGGTACCCACATCACTTCGACGGTGACCACTTTGACGGGGATGTGGGTACACTTCGACGGTGACACTTGGACGGTACCCGTGGACGGTGAAGTGGGTACACTCGACGGTAGTACCCGTCGACGGTTCGACGGTACGGTAGTACCCGTCGACGGTGAAGTAGGTACACTTCGACGATACGGTAGTACCCGTCGACGGTGAAGTGGGCCCATTTCGACGATAGTACCCGTCGACGGTGAAGTAGGTACACTTCGACGGTGACACACTTCGACGCGGTACCCGTGGACGGTGAAGTAGGTACACTTCGACGGTAGTACCCGTCGACGGTGAAGTGGGTACACTTCGACGATACGGTAGTACCCGTCGACGGTGAAGTGGGCACATTTCGACGGTAGTACCCGTCGACGGTGAAGTAGGTACACTTCGACAGTGACACACTTCGACGGTGACACACTTCGACGGTACCCGTCGACGGTGATGTGGCTACACTTCGACGGTACGGTAGTACCCGTCGACGCGTCGAAATGTGCCCACTACACCGTCGACGGATACTACCGTCGAAATGTGCCCACTTCACCGTCAACGGATGCCGTCAAAGTTTGCCACCGTCGAAGTGTACCTACTTCACCGTCGACGTGATTTTTCGACAGTGATGTGGGTACACGATATTTCGACCCCGACGTGGGTAACCAACACTACCGTCGACGGTACACTTCCACGGTGTACGGCGGTGTGTGTGGAATATGTAGTGATTTTGTACAATTCCATCGGGACTGTGTACATTAAATGCATATTCAAGAAGGAATTTGCTTGCCAGCTGTTGAGTACTACCAGACCTAGACTCTAGTTTTGTGAAAATGTAGGTGCAATGTACATAACGTGTATGGGAGACTATGTAAAAATGTAGGTGCAATGTACAAACATGTATGGGAACACCACCACAGATGACATGATAGTAGTAGCTTTTGAGTGCCTGGCAGGTTACCTCCCTGCATTTTCTGCTGCTGGAGGGTTTGTGTGAGGTGAGCTGCTGTTCTACCATTTCTAAGCCTAGAGGCTGCACATGTATGTATTGTCCCAAGCCTTTATTTTTCTAAGCTTAGAGGCTGTATGCAATCGAGTATTTGGGCTGTTTATGTTCGTATTTTATTGGAGTTTGGACACTGTGCGTGTGTGTGTGTGTGTGTGTGTGTGTGTGTGTGTGTGTGTGTGTGTGTGGAGAGTTGGCCGGCCAAAAGATCTGTAACCCACCGCCCCGGTTCTGGAGGCTGTCCTGCTCCAGTCTGTGCATGTCGTGTGTCATACGTCTTGTGCATAGTTATTGTTCGGTTTGTTGAGATTAGGGTTCCGGCTTTCCTTCTCTCTAATACCTCTTGGCCAGTGTGCTATACGCATGCTTTTCCATGTATAGCGATGCAACATCTGTAGTCGGATATGACATCCAGATGTGCCAAACGAGTTAGGCAAGGCCGTCCACTTAGCCCACTCTTGTTCTGTCAATTCATTAGTGACCTTAGACTGTACTCTACAGTCAAGCAGTGCGGGTAAGATCATGATAATATTATCGACCAAGAGGAGCATCAAACAAACAACACCGAAATTGAGCTTATGCATTGAAAATTCTGTTAATTGATCTGGAATGTCCCATCATCAGCTACAAACATCGGTGTATACGGAGAATTGGGCAGGATTCCACTGAAAATAAGAGGAAATATTGAATATTGGCTACGTCCTTTAACATCACACAAGTACTAGTTGTTGCATGGGCCCGAGTGCCACACAGGATATGTTGGCACAGTTATATAACTATCCCGTGTGAGCACGAGGGCCCATGCAACAACTAATCTGTTGCCACTTGAATGGTTTCCCAACCCCTAACCACTCCCTTACTAGCCTCACGTAATTAGTGATGTAATAAGTGTGCCACACACGATACGTTGGCACACTTTAGCCTTTGATCTGTTACTCTACCAGGAAAAAACATATCTCCCCGTACTGTGGGCCTGCTATAGAAAACACCAACAGTTCAACTCATTGTGTGATTATCACATATACGGTCTGTATTGAATCATTGCGATTTATCCAATTACGACGAAGTGTCCAGACTAGAGCCAGCAGAGGTAGCACTTAGAGCCGGAGAACGTCTATACGATCAATATGCAAAAGTGGAGACAGGATACATCACACTCCCAAAAATGAGACCCTACCAACTTATTTGTTTCTACCATCCCACTTGCGCACGGCAGTTGCAAGGTTCAGAAGAAGTCGCCATTCGCTAGCCATTGAAACAGGACGATACACTCACTAGACCACCTTTACCTCCAGAGGAAAGAGTGTGTCGAACGTGTGGAGTTGTATGGAAGATGAAACGCATTACCGCTCTTCGATACACAGATTGCCAGAATACGAGGACTTTGTACCCGCGAAAAGAAAGCGCAATTAACATGCTCCCCACAGATGCAAAGTTTACAACAGCTGCGAATTACAACGAAATATTCGGTTTGAAACTAGGACAATAAGATGTAGTCTCAATCTTTTTCCTTTTTTTGTTTGTTGTTGCTGTTGTTGTTGTTGTTGTTGTTGTTGTTGTGTTGTACCGTCGCCATTGGTGGTGGTGGTGTTTTTGTTGTCGTAGAATCGACACCTTTCAGACCACGCCTTCGCAAAATGCCCCCTTAGGCAGCGTGCACAGTGCAGAGCAGCAATGTTTATACCAGGAAACGGCTGAAATTGGCGTTGGAAGCGGCAAATTGAAACTGAAAATGAAAAAATTGACTTGCACACGCACATCCCGTAGACTTGCCGTGACCCCGCCCGCATCCGCAACCACCCAAAAATGCAATTCAATCCCCATTAATTAACTAATTAATTAACCAGGGGTTAATTAATAATTCATCAAGTCTAGTCGCTTAACTCCGCCCAGTCATTTGCACGCCTTCTCGCACCTGGCAGAACCTTGCCACAGTCGTCGAGGCCAGTGAGGCCTGCCGGAACTCCCCCCCTTCGTCCTACGGACTGGCCCCCTCCGATCTGCGGCTGTGGACGTGCGCCAAATGAAAATATGCCTTCGGCAACACACCCCTGCACGCTCCCACTAGCACCGCAACCAAACACGCGTCCACACTTCACCCGTCACACTTTTCGCCATATATGGTCAAACACCCACCTGACAGTCACGTGACCTCACCCTCACCTTCACCACAATCGGTGACCACCTCTCACCGAAGGAGGTGTCGATGCAACCTTCCCGGTCCGAGTTACGGCAAGACACACACACACACACACACAAACACACTGTCACTGACAGGTGCTCCGATCTTACAAACACTCTCAGTCGTCGCCCCAACTTAGACTAAAATTCAGTCGTTTCTTGCCTATATCGGGTGGTGAGGGGGGGGAGGTTTGCAAAAAATTGTTTTGCAAAGCTCTCTACAACTACCCAGTTTCGCTCGGTCGTGAAGGCACCTACCGTCGGTTTGTTGCCGTTCAGTGCGAGACGGGTGCTGTCGGTGAGCGAGGTCGGGTTGCCCGTGGCCACTGTAGGCGCGGTTGCATTGTCCTGCCGCCGTTTGCCGTCGACGGTGGAGAGTGTACGGCTTTCCTCGGCATTTTGGGGCCGGGTGAGAGTCGTCGGTCTCGTCAGATTCTTGTGTACGGGGAGTTTCTGTTCGGATGCACGTTGTTGCCCCACACTGGTGTGGCAGTGCCGTTGGTCGGAGTGTGGTCTGTGTGCGTCGGTTCCGTGCTCTGAGCGAGCACCCGGGGCCCGTGGTGGCCTGCAGGCGTCCTAGTCGTCTTAACGACGGCGATTTTGCGACGCCTGGTGGCCAGGAGGTGTATTGTCTTGAGGGAGGCGAGTCCG
>CAXANZ010000137.1:27500-30675 GCA_963970385.1 Theonella swinhoei
TGGGTACACTTCGACGATAGTACCTGTCGACGGTGAAGTGGGTACACTTCGACGGTGACAGTGCGACGATAGTACCTGTCGACGGTGAAGTGGGTACACTTCGACGATAGTACCTGTCGACGGTGAAGTGGGTACACTTCGACGATAGTACCTGTCGACGGTGAAGTGGGAACACTTCGACGGTGACAGTTCGACGATAGTACCTGTCGACGGTGAAGTGGGTACACTTCGACGATAGTACCTGTCGACGGTCGATAGTACCTGTCGACGGTGAAGTGGGTACACTTCGACGATAGTACCTGTCGACGGTCGATAGTACCTGTCGACGGTGAAGTGGGTACACTTCGACGATAGTACCTGTCGACGGTGAAGTGGGTACACTTCGACGATAGTACCTGTCGACGGTGAAGTGGGTACACTTCGACGATAGTACCTGTCGACGGTCGATAGTACCTGTCGACGGTGAAGTGGGTACACTTCGACGATAGTACCTGTCGACGGTGAAGTGGGAACACTTCGACGGTGACAGTTCGACGATAGTACCTGTCGACGGTGAAGTGGGTACACTTCGACGATAGTACCTGTCGACGGTGAAGTGGGTACACTTCGACGGTGACAGTGCGACGATAGTACCTGTCGACGGTGAAGTGGGTACACTTCGACGATAGTACCTGTCGACGGTGAAGTGGGTACACTTCGACGATAGTACCTGTCGACGGTGAAGTGGGAACACTTCGACGGTGACAGTTCGACGATAGTACCTGTCGACGGTGAAGTGGGTACACTTCGACGATAGTACCTGTCGACGGTGAAGTGGGTACACTTCGACGGTGACAGTGCGACGATAGTACCTGTCGACGGTGAAGTGGGTACACTTCGACGATAGTACCTGTCGACGGTGAAGTGGGTACACTTCGACGATAGTACCTGTCGACGGTGAAGTGGGAACACTTCGACGGTGACAGTTCGACGATAGTACCTGTCGACGGTGAAGTGGGTACACTTCGACGGTGACACACCGGCGATAACCGTCGACGGTGAAGTACCCGTCGAGGTTGGTGAAGTGGGTGCACTTCGACGGTGGTGAATCGACGGTGACACACTTCGACGGCACCCGTCGACGGTGAAGTGGGTACACTTCCGACGGTTACAAACACGGTGAAGTGGGTACACTTCGACGGTGGCACACTTCGACGGCGACACACTTCGACGGTAAAGGGGTACCCGCATCACCGTCGACGGTGATGTGGGTACAGTCCGACGATAGTACTTGTCCAATTCAATCCTCGACGGGTACTACCATCGAAGGTACCCACATCACTTCGACGGTGACCACTTTGACGGGGATGTGGGTACACTTCGACGGTGACACTTGGACGGTACCCGTGGACGGTGAAGTGGGTACACTCGACGGTAGTACCCGTCGACGGTTCGACGGTACGGTAGTACCCGTCGACGGTGAAGTAGGTACACTTCGACGATACGGTAGTACCCGTCGACGGTGAAGTGGGCCCATTTCGACGATAGTACCCGTCGACGGTGAAGTAGGTACACTTCGACGGTGACACACTTCGACGCGGTACCCGTGGACGGTGAAGTAGGTACACTTCGACGGTAGTACCCGTCGACGGTGAAGTGGGTACACTTCGACGATACGGTAGTACCCGTCGACGGTGAAGTGGGCACATTTCGACGGTAGTACCCGTCGACGGTGAAGTAGGTACACTTCGACAGTGACACACTTCGACGGTGACACACTTCGACGGTACCCGTCGACGGTGATGTGGCTACACTTCGACGGTACGGTAGTACCCGTCGACGCGTCGAAATGTGCCCACTACACCGTCGACGGATACTACCGTCGAAATGTGCCCACTTCACCGTCAACGGATGCCGTCAAAGTTTGCCACCGTCGAAGTGTACCTACTTCACCGTCGACGTGATTTTTCGACAGTGATGTGGGTACACGATATTTCGACCCCGACGTGGGTAACCAACACTACCGTCGACGGTACACTTCCACGGTGTACGGCGGTGTGTGTGGAATATGTAGTGATTTTGTACAATTCCATCGGGACTGTGTACATTAAATGCATATTCAAGAAGGAATTTGCTTGCCAGCTGTTGAGTACTACCAGACCTAGACTCTAGTTTTGTGAAAATGTAGGTGCAATGTACATAACGTGTATGGGAGACTATGTAAAAATGTAGGTGCAATGTACAAACATGTATGGGAACACCACCACAGATGACATGATAGTAGTAGCTTTTGAGTGCCTGGCAGGTTACCTCCCTGCATTTTCTGCTGCTGGAGGGTTTGTGTGAGGTGAGCTGCTGTTCTACCATTTCTAAGCCTAGAGGCTGCACATGTATGTATTGTCCCAAGCCTTTATTTTTCTAAGCTTAGAGGCTGTATGCATACTCGAGTGTATTTGGGCTGTTTATGTTCGTATTTTATTGGAGTTTGGACACTGTGCGTGTGTGTGTGTGTGTGTGTGTGTGTGTGTGTGTGTGTGTGTGTGTGTGGAGAGTTGGCCGGCCAAAAGATCTGTAACCCACCGCCCCGGTTCTGGAGGCTGTCCTGCTCCAGTCTGTGCATGTCGTGTGTCATACGTCTTGTGCATAGTTATTGTTCGGTTTGTTGAGATTAGGGTTCCGGCTTTCCTTCTCTCTAATACCTCTTGGCCAGTGTGCTATACGCATGCTTTTCCATGTATAGCGATGCAACATCTGTAGTCGGATATGACATCCAGATGTGCCAAACGAGTTAGGCAAGGCCGTCCACTTAGCCCACTCTTGTTCTGTCAATTCATTAGTGACCTTAGACTGTACTCTACAGTCAAGCAGTGCGGGTAAGATCATGATAATATTATCGACCAAGAGGAGCATCAAACAAACAACACCGAAATTGAGCTTATGCATTGAAAATTCTGTTAATTGATCTGGAATGTCCCATCATCAGCTACAAACATCGGTGTATACGGAGAATTGGGCAGGATTCCACTGAAAATAAGAGGAAATATTGAATATTGGCTACGTCCTTTAACATCACACAAGTACTAGTTGTTGCATGGGCCCGAGTGCCACACAGGATATGTTGGCACAGTTATATAACTATCCCGTGTGAGCACGAGGGCCCATGCAACAACTAATCTGTTGCCACTTGAATGGTTTC
>CAXANZ010000138.1:0-27654 GCA_963970385.1 Theonella swinhoei
GGTGGACGTAGAATGTGGCTCCTCCCACTCGGCCTGTATCCTTGACAACGGAGCCCTGTATACATGGGGCAAAGGTCGTTATGGAAGACTTGGACACAATGATTATGAAACACAATACAAACCAAAACAGGTGAGGACCATATGACAAGGTACACATACGGTACAACACCCATCCAGGTGGGGTATGTACATGTATACTAATCTCCCATTAAAGACTAGAGTGACCACTATAGAGTGTGGTTGGTTTGTGTTCCTGTTCACTGGCTGCTTGTCTAAGACATCATACCTTTACAAAGACCACTAACACTGCATGGGGCACATGAACATTCGAAAACACTTCAGATGTACTTGTACATTGTGTGTGTGTGTGTGTGTGTGTGTGTGTGTGTGTGTGTGTGTGTGTGTGTGTGTGTGTGTGTGTGTGTGTGTGTGTGTGTGTGTGTGTGTGTGTGTGTGTGCAGCTGATGGCTCTGAAAGGAGAACACATCATTGCTGTTGCTTGTGGCAGTGGAGATGCTCATTCCCTTGCGGCAGCTCGCGGAGGAAACGTATTCTCATGGGGAGACGGGGATTACGGGAAACTTGGCCGAGGAGGAAACGAAGGGTCAAAGGTCCCAAAGAGAGTTGATAGCCTGACCAAGAAAGGCGTGGTCAAACTGATGTGTGGGTCTCAATTTTCTATTGCTCTCACTGACAATGGACAGATCTACACTTGGTGAGAAGAGTACATACACGTGTATAGCACACTAGCAGATAGCATATAGAAAGAGCGAAAAAAGAAGAAAGGAACCCAACCCAGCACCATAGACAACCCTACCCCCATACACTATATATACATATACTAAGCCTGTTCTTCAGGTTGAGAGACGCTTTGCCTTGAGTTGTGTTGCTTTGTGTGTGTGATTCGTCCCCAGCAAGCTGAGCTGCCTCGGTAGCTCAGTTGGTAGAGCATCTGCCTAGTACACAGTATGTCGCGGGTTCGAGTCCCGCCTGAGGCAGTTTTTTCAAAGACTGTCTTGGGTGAGTTGTGTTGTGTTGTATTGTATTGCTTTGTGAGTCTCTTGGTTTGATTATTTCATGTATGCATGTGCAACAGTATTACATGTATTCCAATACACATGTGGCTCAGAATGTCTCATTTGGTGAGTGGGAGCAAGCCCACTTAATCATACAGCTGGGCATTTGGCGTGTATGAACATCAGTCACAAAATTAATAACCAAATACCTTCACTCACACACAATGCTAAGAATTCATCTAGGTAATAATTAGAAGGTTGGAATTCCCAGTTGACACCCATGATAAAGCTATGAATGACATTACATCTCTACATATGCATGTAACTTGACACTGGTTTGATATCGCAGCCTTCTTCTAAATACTAAGTTTGAGTTCACCTGTTTATCAGGTTGAGATGCTTTCTGATTTGTATGTAGGTTTCAGCCCAGCCAGCTGAGCTGCCTCGGTAGCTCAGTTGGTAAGTATGACCTGGAAAGCTGATGGTCATGGGTTCGAGTCCCAACCGAGGCAGCCAATTTTTCTTTGAAAAATGACTGTTTCAGACGAGTTGTGTTTTGTTACTTTGCCTTTCTGTTATCGTGTTGCTGTTGTTGCCTTGCCTTTCTCAGCATCTCTTGGAGTGATAGTTCATGACAGGGTTGCAGACAGGATTTTGGGGGGGGGGGGGGGGGGGGGAGGGAGATGTAATACCACACGTTAGTGCGGCTTCTAGGGGGTCCAAAATTGGCATTCATTAGTGCATGGTTTGACCTAATTCTGGGGGGGGGGGGGGGGGGCTCAAGCTGGAGGGGGGAAATCCCAGTGCCCCCCCCCCTCTGTATGCATCCCCTGTGTGAGAAAGAACAGCATATACATGTATGACTGATAAGAGACATGGTAACATGTGTTCAGTTGTACTATTTGTTGATTTCTTGTTATTACAGGGGTAAGGGTGATTATTATCGTCTGGGCCATGAAGACGACTCTCACCACCGTCTCCCCAAGAGAGTGATGGGAGCTCTCGGGGAGAAGTTTGTCGTGGATGTTGCCTGTGGCTCTCTGCATTGTATCTGTTGCACTAGCGATGGGATGGTGTACACATGGGGGGACAACGATGAAGGACAGATTGGGAACGACAGCACTACCCCTGTACAGGGACCACAGGTGTGTGTATGTGATTACATAAGTATTGTGTGGGGGGTTTTCAAGCGTACATATAGTGTGTGAAGTAGGGAGCCATCACCACCACATTATGGTACTCTTTCACCAACTTGCTCTAGTCTAAATCTTAAGTCCTGAAAAATGTCATATTGATTGAAAATTACACCACGTATATGGAACAAAGGTCAAAGGCCATAGGTCCTGATTAGTTGGTTTCTGAGTGTCTGAACAACTACATTACTGAGTATACAGTGGAACCCCTCTAATCAGGACACCTTGATAAACAGGACACTTTGCTATCCCAAATGCTAAGTCTGTGTACAATTCAACCCCTGAAATCACACCAATCAGGACACTTTCTTCTGCCCCAAGGGTGTCTGGATTAGAGAGGTTCCACTGTATACCACTTTTCTCATTCCTTACTTCATGTCCATGTTGTCCCTCTCTCCTCCCCTCTTCCACGATGCCCAGCACATTCCTATGCCTGATACTGTTCACATAGACCACGTGTCCTGTGGCTCAGCACACACAATCTGCTGGTCCTCCGTCCGACGCAAGTTAGTGTGTCCGCTACCCGAAAGAATACCAATGGAGTTTAACCACATCCAGACCATCCCAATACCTGTCCTCAGGAACAGGCTCATCCTCTTGTACCACTTTTCAAACCTGTTTTGCAAGTCTCTCAGCCTGTTCTCTCTGCAGTCCAGACTCAGTGACCTCAGTGGTGCTGGTGGTATCGTGGGTGGAGAAATGACGTTTGCCGACAGCTTCGATCGCCTGCGGGGAGTCCTGGTGTCAAGTGCCAAGGTACAACCAATGCATGCACAAGTGTCCCCAATGCTGTGTATAGTATATGTATATAGCCAGAGAGTCTGAGAGTTTTGTCAGTTTATCCTAACTTATTTTTCCTCGAAATTGTATTGTGTGTGTGTGTGTGTGTGTGTGTGTGTGTGTGTGTGTGTGTGTGTGTGTGTGTGTGTGTGTGTGTGTGTGTGTGTGTGTGTGTGTGTGTGTGTGTGTGTGTGTGTGTGTGTGTGTGTGAGTTGTGTTTGAAGCCTCGAGGTCTGACTATTCAGATTGTTTCTCTAGTACTAGTTTTTTGCTTTAATTAATACTGCTGCACTATACCTGGACACAATAAATCGTGCCCTGCCAAGTCGACTTTCTGTTCTGTGTATTTAGGAAAATGCGTTCCGTCGAGTGGTGAAAGCAACTATGACACAGGGCAAACAGCATGGCCCTGTCATCGAGCTGAACAGGATTCAGATGAAGAGGTCAAGGGGTCGTGGACGATTAGCCGGCCCAGACGGACTCAACTCCGTATTTGGTCAGATGTGCTCCAGGTGGACCATCATGAGCCAGGAAGACTTGCTGTTACCTCACAGAGTGTGGAAGGTGAGAACAAACATTTATCGTCATTTCATGATACAGTTAGCAATGAACAGGAAAGAACGATTTCTGATAGGAATTGGGAGTGTAATAGAGCCTCTAATATCCCCTCAGCTAATAGTAAAAAGTACTAGGTGATACTATTAACGACGACAATAAGTTAGTGAGTGTAAGAAGAGGAGCCCTCTCTGGTTGTGTGTGTACAAGTCTATTACTGCCTCTGTAAACAGGTGAAGTTTATTGGAGAGAGTGTAGATGACTGCGGTGGGGGCTACTCTGAGTCAATTGCTGAGATGTGTGATGAGCTCCAGAACGGATCAGTGTCACTTCTCATACAAACCCCCAATGGCCGTGATGATACAGGAGTAAATCGAGACTGCTTTATTGTCAATCCAGCTGCCGACTCTCCCCTCCATCTCAACATGTTCCGCTTCTTGGGGGTACTGATGGGGATCGCTGTCCGCACAGGGTCCCCCGTGAACCTAAGTCTTGCCCCGCCCGTCTGGAAACAGCTCGTGGGTCTCCCACTCACCATCAATGATCTCTCTGAGGTGGACAGCGACTATGCCCAAGGTCTACTCTATGTGCGAGACAACCCCGATTCCTTCATTGGAATTGATTTCACGGCACCTAATTCAAATGGCCAAAGTGTCCGCCTCCATCCAACCTGGACCAACGTCTCGCTAGACAATCATCAAGAATACTTCAAACTATCGTTGTACATGCGTCTCCATGAGTTTGACCAGCAAGTGACCGCCATGAGGGAGGGTATGTCCCGGGTCGTCCCCCTCCCTCTACTCTCTCTCTTTACTGGACCCGAACTAGAAACAATGGTGTGTGGAAGTCGCGAGATATCCACTGATCTACTCAAATCCGTCACAACCTACAAAGGCATTGATCAAGGTGCTCCGCTCGTCACTTGGTTCTGGGAGGTGATGGAGAGTTTTAGCCAGACGGAACGATCGCTGTTCCTAAGGTTTGTGTGGGGTCGTACCCGACTCCCTCGAACTGCTGGTGACTTCAGAGGCAGAGACTTTGTACTGCAGGTTAGTAGAGTCTTCACTTGTTGTGGTGCCACACAAATTGCTTGTTTAAAAGTAATTATATCTCCATTTTACTCCCTCCCTCCCTCCCTCCCTCCCTCCCTCCCTCCCTCTCTCCCTCCCTCCTCTCCTAACCAACTCCTCAGGTACTGGACAAGTACCAGCCTCCAGACTACTACCTTCCCGAGTCCTACACTTGTTTCTTTCTGCTCAAAGTGCCTCGCTACTCCTGCAAGCCTGTGCTGGAGGAGAAATTGAGATATGCCATCAACTTCTGTAAATCGATCGACACAGACGATTATGCCAGAGTCAACCTACAGGTAGGCAGACGTACATATGTTGGGGACTGATTATAAACCTGGCCTGTTTCAAAGCCAGGCTGGACCGCTTTAAAGCTGTCTGGACGGTTTTAAAACAGGCTGCTAGTCCCAAACATATACAGTTTCTGGACAAGATTGACTGATTCTATTACTGTTCTCCTCTCCAGGAGGGGATTATGATGGATGATGAAGATGACTACCTACCCTCACTTCCCTCATGAATATTCATGAACTAAACATCCCATTGACAGTATATTACCATATATGCACATTGCATACAAGATTTGTGTCTGCACATGATTTTTGTAATTATAAGATTGTACAATGAAATGATAATGTGTACACATAGTTCACAACACACACTATAATATATATGCTAATTAAGGTTTGTCCTTTTTAAAGGGATCAGACCATTCATTCATTCCTGTACAGTTGAAATAATTGTGAAAAAAGTGTGTATATATACGTATATATATATATATATACTGTTAGTAAATAGAATAAACACTCCACATGTAGAATATCATATCATCTCTGCTTACCACTACGTCTCAGTTTCTCTTTGGGTATTGTTGCCCTATTTCGTTCTTGAGCCTCCTCTGTGTACAAGAAGTCACGTACGTTACAAAACACGCCATAGTCATATGCACCCAACGTGTTGTGGGGGTACTCACTGTATTCCTCGGGAAAGAATTTCGGTCTGAAGTAGATTGGGTAGAAAGCCAGGACCACTGCAGCTACCATACCTACTGCCAAGGCCGCGTTCTTCATAGCCTACACCTGCGGAAGGTCAAAGTACAACCTAGTTGGTGCGCTTTATTTTGAATCCAGCCCGCTATAAAATACTTGGCGAGAACTATGTCTTTTCCTCCTACAGCAGTAAAAAGTGCTCAAGCAAGAGTCTACTTATCAAGTAAAAGGACGTAAGTAAGAAATAAGACAGAGGGTAGCTTATCAGTCATAATTTCTATGTCGTCCTCAGGAAGCAAGACGCAAGTACCTACAGGTGTCAAAAATGTCTGCAGTACGGTCACTACACGTATGAATGCAAGGGGAAAAGAAAATACATGTATCGCGCTTCACGTACGAAGATATTGAAGAAGACCAAAGTCGAACTTCCACCGCAGCAAGTGCGCCCGCCACCTGCAGTAGCGAGAGCGGTAGTGAGAAAAAAATCCCAAAAAAGGAAAAGAAAAAAGAGGTACAGTTCTGTAGGTCGTCGTATTGTAGGGGTAAATTTGGGTCGAAATATAAAGGTAACAGAAGGAACATACAGGGGCCAAGGATACATAAAGACTTGGCCATCTTAATTGTGTTTAGAAGCTGACAAACCCACCCCCTACCATAATTATGGTCAGTACTTTTAATTAACAATGACCCTCCCCCCCCATATCTGCACACAGGAGGAAGCGGGCCAGTACCAGTGAAGATACAGATTCCAGCAGTAGCAGCAGCAGTGAAGAGAACAGTGATGCCTCTTCGGACTCCAGTGACTCTGATACCTCAAATAGTTCGAAATCTGAGCAGCAGTCTACTAGTAGTGACGAAGACAGCTCTTCAAGGAGTGAGGCAAGCTCCAGCAGTAGGGAATCCAGTGATAATGAATCCAGTGATGATTCACGAGCACGGAGAGGCCGGTGAAACATGTCCATTTTAATCAAACCTCTTCTCCTTCAACACACACACACACACACACACACACACACACACACACACACACACACACACACACACACTCCCCCTCTCCACACTCCACACTCTTCACACCACAATTGTGTAACATTGAAATGGACTTTCATATTAAAAATGCTCTTTAAACACCAACCACTTCATGTTCTGTACATGACTACTATACACAGAGAACGTAACACAGTAAGTGATGTTATTACAGTGGAACCTCTATATAATGGTCACCCTGGCCTTGCAACAGGACCAAGCAACTGTTATAGAGAGGTGGCCTTATTATAAGAGGTTCACTTTAACTAGTTGAATGCTACGCATTGTAGGCAAGCAGAGAGTGCGCACGCAAAATTAGAAGCACGTATAACGTTACAGTATGTACATCGCCCGTCACATATAAATATATATGCATATATATATATATATATATATACAGAAAAATCAGCCCGTTGACATGACTAGGAGGGCTCGCTCCGCTCGCCAATAAGGGATTCTACTCAGTGACCACTACATATTAGGTGGCTGCCTAACTGAGGTGACCACTAAGTGAGGTTCCATTGTCAGTGTGAATATGGTACGAGTGAGCTAGGCAGTTCTTCTGGTGAACACTCTAAAGGCATTAGGGATTGCCTTGACAGAGATGGGGATAGTGTCGTACACCTCTCCATCAACACTGATCCAGCTCTCTGTGTGGCTGTGGGGTTGCAGTACCAGGTGAGGGGAAGAGAGGGAGAGCAAAGGAAGTGGTACCGGTGGACGACCCAGAGTTTCTAACCACCTGTAGAGAAACAAGTCAAAAATCAGCCTCCTCGTTCACCCATGAAAGGAGCAGATAGGGCTCAGAGGATGAAGTTAGGGCTACTAGCTGATACCACAATCATAACAATAACACATACGTAGTCCTCAACTTACACACACGTAGTCCTCAACTTACCCTCGTTTGATAAAATCAGCCTTGCGTATGGAACCATCTCTCCAGGTACTCAGCTGCAGTACTGTGCCAATATCACCTCCCTCCTCCCTCCCCTCCCCCACTCCACACAGAGAGAGGTGAAACCCCATCACTTGTAGTTCCTTGTACTCAAGGTCTGCCTCAGCAAGTTTAGTCAGCTCAAAATGATCAGAAGATGACAACTTTTCATCGGTTGTCCCTCCAGTGTCTCCATACCGTGGTTTAATACAGTGGGCAATGGATCTCTTAAAGAAAGAGTCCGTCCTTTGTGTGGAACTGTTGGAGCTAGCAGAGCTTGTATGAGTATTCTGTGCTGGGTGACCCCTGTTATTAGTGATGCTTGATGGAGGGTGTTCCCCAGTGTCTTCTTCTAGTCGACAGTGTCTTGGATACCATACATGGAGGATGTAGTCAGTTGGCCACTTCTGTAGAAATGATATTAGTGTGCAGTCTCTCCACCTTGCACAGATCGACACACACACACACACACACACACACACACACACACACACACACACACACACACACACACACACACACACACACACACACACACACACACACACACACACACACACACACACACACACACACACACACACACACACACACACACACACACACACACACACACACACACACACACACACACACACACACACACACACACACACACACACACACACACACACACACACACGAACCAATAAACTGACACAAAGCGAACTTACCCTTACTGCCACGTTGAGGTGTGAGAACAGCAACCTGAGCTTCCCAAACAGTCGAAACCTTCATAAAGAAATAACACAAAGTGACATCATTCTACTCAAAAATGGATAAACAGGACACTCCATATCCCAAACCTACAAAGTCAAGACACCTCACTAATCAGGACACCTCACTAATCAAGACACCTCACTAATTAGGACACTGCCTGTTGTCCCTGAGCCCCACTCATTTTGCCAAGGACACTAACAGTACAGTCTGCTGGTGGGCCTACCCATCCCTGTTCTCATAGGCATCTCTGAGGGGACCCCACTGGATGGAGGACAGGGCATACAAGCAGCGTCCAGACTCAGGCTGTCAGAGAGGGGAGGGAGGGAGGTGAGAGGGGGAAGTGGGAGTGAGAGGGAGTGGAAGGTGAGGTGGGGGAGAATAGTGAAGATGTGAAGGTATGTTAAAGTACTACCTACTCTTATTTCCATTAAATGTAGAGGTGTAGTCTGATCTCCTCTGATAATATCCATGGTAGCATCACCAATTACTCTGTGATACACACACACACACACACACACACACACACACACACACACACACACACACACAGTAGCAGCACCAGACACACACCACCACTGTGCATGTACCTGACTGGAGACATGGAACTGGTAGACAATAGGTTTGTCTTGTAAAATCTGTTCTCCTTGCCCAGTGGTATGACTCCAATAGGAATGGACTGGAGTTTCTCCTGGAGCAAATATACAAACCTAAACCCCCTTCTTCCCAGGATGTATCATCATTATGAGACCAAGCGTATCACAGGCCTCTTACACTGAAGACCTGAAGAATGAGCCTCATCCTGCAGTGTCTCAAAAGGATTGGGATTTCTATGAGGCTAAAGGGCATGTCGGCACTATCCCTACATAGAGTCTACTACTGATAGGGTGTGTGTGACACAATTCAAATTCAAAATCTGGATGTGAACCTACAGCATCTATTCTTCTCATGAGTCCAGTAAATACCTGCAGAAATAGTGGAACATTTCTCATACTGTAATTACATGTTCTCTGACCTTTGGGTACCTCCATGAGTGTCCCATCGCCCCCGGCAACCACAATACAGTCCGTCTGAGGGTCTATGTAGTTCATGAGTGTCCTTATGTGTCCTTCTCGCTGGCTCTGTCCACAAAACAAATTTACAAATAAAGCCAGTTGTGATAGCGTACTCCGTTACCTCGACTACAGTGATGTTAACACCAGATAAGAAGAAGAGTGGTGCGGAATATTTCATGAACTGTACTCTGGCCTCCCTGAGCACAAGATGAAGAACAAACTGTCCTTTACACTGTTTATCGTGTGCCACAGTTGGAGGGTGGCACTAATGGCAAGGAGCTGGGGGTGTTGGGGTGGGCTATACATGTACCTCTTATTGGCTGTGGGGTTGAGAAAGACCATCACTCTCCTCACCCCACCTGGTTTTCCATCTCTCTCTGCTCGAGGTGCCCTCTCCTCTCCATATTTCTGTGGATAGTTCAAGTTATTACTTAACTCCTCCCGCTTAAAAGAAGTCCAAGCTTTCTTAACCAAAATTCGAATAAACATGCCTCAGTCTTCTCCAGCAGGAGGAACTAACCTCTCCTACATCACATGGACTAGCAACCTTACCATACGTTCAGGATAACCTTTCCTATAATGCCAGTACACGACTGAGACGTACACTAGCAGCTAACATACCTTAGCTTGGTTGCAGTATGCTCGCACAGTATTGTTGTCCCTACAGGAAAAATATGCAATTGTCGTTGGATTCTTTATTGCAGGTTAGTGTACCTGAACTTTTTGGCGACATATTTGGCTACAAGGACAGAAGCTACTGCTGCAAACGTGTACCGCTTCCAGTATACTCTCAACGTCCACGCTAGAGGGGCCATTCTATTTGGAGCGCAGCATAGCGACACGGAGACGTAACTCCGGATAACCGAACCGCATATGGCTCAGATACGCCCACTTTCCTGCAAAATTCGTATCTGCAATGGCAGCCGACTCTGGACAGGGTCTGGAGGAGGTGAACGGATCAGAAATAAGCTTCCATCACGATAGACCGGACTCCAGAGCTTATAGACAAAGGCACACAACCAATGAGACTATTTTGACAACGGACCTGTTCGCCCCTCCTCTCGGTACTTTCTAAGTTGACTTCCATGCGATAGCAAATCTGCCTATGCATCCCTAACAGGAATCTATGGGTGGAGGAAGCGGCTTCTCTACTTCTCTTTGCTGCTGCTTTTAGTGGTCGTCATTGTGAACCTGAGTCTAACCATTTGGATATTAACTGTATTAGACTTCAATGTGGTGAGTATGGGTCCATAGGAAGAGTGTTGTTATATTGGCCTTTGTTTTGTACAGTTGGAATCTTGATACCATACTAATACTAGTGTATGTTAGAAAGTGTTATCAAAGTATATATAGTGTGACTAAGAATGTATTTGTTACTTTCCAGCACGGAATGGGCAAGTTGAGAATCACAGAATCAGGATTGCAATTGCAGGGAGTAGCTGAATTCACTGATACTCTTTATGCACAGAATGTAGCCTCTGAACAGGTGTATATATATGTAACTGGTTTGTATGTGTAACACTACTTAGGCCTTCTAATTGGCTCTGTGTGTACTGCTGCTCTGCTACTACTTAGTATATGTACAATCTACAACACTTTTCCGTACATGCTAGGATTCTTCACTGCTGATGCAGTCTACAAAGAGTGTCAACGTGACAAGTGGACAGTCGACGATGTCCCTCTCACCTAATGCCCTCACACTGGACACGCCCACATTCACTGTGCATGCACAGGACTCGGCCACTGGACAACCACCCCTTCTCTCTGTGTCTGATCAACAAGTTCTCATTGGGGCAGATTCCCTGGAGGTACAGCTGTTTAGCAGAAGAAAAGTGTCCAATGTACTCCTTTAGGTATCGATATCTTCATGTTACTGTATCTTCTGCAGGCTGGTGGGTCTCTGGGTGTGTCAGTGAAAGGAGGGGTGGAAGTGTCGTCGGTAAACTCAGTGGCAGGTAGTAATTTGAGTGTGGAGGCTGCTGGCGGGCGTTTAGACTTGGTGGGGGGAGGGGGACTCACAGTGGAGGGGGGGTTCACTGGAGGGGGCAAGGGGGTTGAAATTTCATCATTCTCGGACCTAAAATTGGCATCTCAATCAGGATCTGTAAGCACATTTAACCCCTTTGCTATGAATGCCCTTACTACCTCCCATCCCTTCTGGTGCAGGTTGTTCTCTCATCATCCAGTATCACATTAGCCAACATCCCCACCACTTCAGACACCTCCAGTGATGCAGTGATGGAAGTGTGTGTGTGCCCCTCAGGAAGGCTCTACTTAGTGCCTGCTACTGCTCCAGAAGGTTGCCAAAATGACAATGGCATATGCAGAGCTTGAACTCTGTGCTTGGCTTAACCTTATAGCCAAGTTTAAGTCCGAGTTTAAATCCAGGTACACATACACCACACCTTTCATGCATGTCCATATGCACACGAATTAAAAGTTGTGTTATCTACAGATCAGAACAATACACTAGAAAATGTACAAATTGAGATGAATACACATAAATGGACAAGTAGCTACATGTAAATGTGGTATTAGTCAATGTTATGAAGCTTCACTCCACTCTTGGTTTCTTTGCTGCTGTCCTGCATATATAGACAAACAAAAGAGCCAAATGTAAATTTAGAGAGAAAAATTGAACTCACTCAGCTGCAGCTGGGTTCTTTCTCTTGTCAATTATCTGTGTATCAGACACACATGCAGTGATCAAAAGCAATAAGACTCAATTGCAGCTGCCTACTCGGCTGATCTTCTGCCATTCTCTGTTGAGTTTGGCCTTCTCTTTGGCCTTGTCACTGAGCCCTCCAAACCTCCGTGTCTTCCTACCATCGTTCATCTTTACTCCATACTGGAATGCAGCTCTGAGAGAGGGAGGGGGAGGAGGGAGGAAGGGAGGGAGGGAGGGAGGGAGGGAGAGAGGAAGGGGAGGGATGGAGGGAGGAAGGGAGGGAGGGAGAAGAGGAGAGGATTGGATACAAGGCTGAACCTGGTATAATGAATGATTCACTAACTTTGGCATGGCCTCTCTTCCTGACTGGTAACTGCTGTATTCCTCCTCTGTCTCAAAGTCCCATCTCTTTACTGGACCTTTCTTGTTACCCTACACACCACACACACACACACACACACACACACACACACACACACACACACACACACACACACACACACACACACACACACACACACACACACACACACACACACACACACACACACACACACACACACACACACACACACACACACACACACACACACACACACACACACACACACACACACACGCACACACATACACACCGACATTCTCAGCCAACCTATCACTAGCCACACCCACCATATCCATCTTGGTGTAATCTGCCTCTTCATCACTGTCATAAGTTGCATCATACTCCTCTGCCATTCCAGGGTAGCATTCGGCATAGTGGCCTTCCAGACTGAACCCACCAAATCCTGGATTACTACCAGCCTTCTTACTGGCCTGTTTGCCAGACTCCTTGTCTGCTGGAGGTTTAGCAGTAGACCACTTATCCCCTCCCATAGCGGGCTGTGTGTGTGTGTGTGTGTGTGTGTGTGTGTGTGTGTGTGTGTGTGTGTGTGTGTGTGTGTGTGTGTGTGTGTGTGTGTGTGTGTGTGTGTGAAGTGTGCCTAGTTACAGTTGTTTGTCCACCTACTGGTACTTCTTGGCCAGGAAATCTCTGAGCCACAGCTTTCACCAACTGCTCTGTTTCTTGCTTGATGGCTGTCCACAAAAGGAGAGACAGTGCACACGTCACATATTATGGTACTTGAAGAGTTACATACCTTTTGCGGTCACACCATCCTGCATAGAGAGAGGGATGAGTGAGTGAGTGAGGGAGTGAGTGAGGGAGGGAGGGAGGAAGGGAGGGAGGGAGGGAGGGAGGGAAGGGGGTCTAGTGGTACTGAATAAAATGACTTACATCCATCTCCATGGCAGATTTTTCAAAGTAGTTCGTCATCTTTGCTAATTGTGCAGTAGCACCACTTGGGACAGAGGCCATTCTGCCCTCTGCTGTCTTTGGCTCAAATACATACTCACCAACATTAGGGAAGATGCTGGATGGGAAGACAGAGGCAGTTAGGGTAACTGTAAGAAATGTGTGGACAAACTTAATGGGTGTGCCAACATATGTGCACTATTAATGAGTCTTAATTCGAAAACTTGAGTGTTTTGTTCCACAAGTAGTCACCTTTCTTCAATCTTGGCTGGCTCGGGTACATGTTCCTCCTTGGCTAACCCTTTAGCCAACCCCTTGTCCCTCTTACGTCCTTTCTTCCCAGTTCGGGCTCCCTGCCTGAGGTAGGAGAGGATCTGGGTCAGCTTGTTGATCACTATATCGTTGGTCGTGAGGGTGGTCACCTGGAGGGGGAAGGAGAGGTCAGGCAAATGTATGTACCTCTAAATACACACATACATGTAGGTTAGACATGACGCATAAGGAATTATGTGATTTAAAAGGCCGAGGGCTCTAGGCTGAGACATTTGAGCATAGTAAGGACACTACTAAGAGCCTCAGGCCTTTATCACGTAGTTCTCCATGCTCCACATCTAGATTTCCATTGGACAAAGAGATTCAAATTTCATATCATAGATCGTAGACAGTCCTTCATTGGGTGAGTCCTCATTTCAGGGGGTCCTATTATTCCTATACACTTGAGGGGGTCCACTCTAGAGACCTACCTCCAGGTGTCCTTATTTCAGGGGGTCCTATACACTTGAGGGGGTCCCTCTAGAGATCTACCTCCAGGTGTCCTCATTTCAGGGGGTCCTATACACTTGAGGGGGTCCACTCTAGAGACTTACCTCCAGGTGTCCTTATTTCAGGGGGTCCTATACACTTGAGGGGGTCCACTCTAGAGACCTACCTCCAGGTGTCCTCATTTCAGGGGGTCCTATACACTTGAGGGGGTCCACTCTAGAGACCTACCTCCAGGTGTCCTTATTTCAGGGGGTCCTATACACTTGAGGGGGTCCACTCTAGAGACCTACCTCCAGGTGTCCTCATTTCAGGGGGTCCTATACACTTGAGGGAGTCCACTCTAGAGACCTACCTCCAGGTGTCCTTATTTCAGGGGGTCCTATACACTTGAGGGGGTCCACTCTAGAGACCTACCTCCAGGTGTCCTCATTTCAGGGGGTCCTATACACTTGAGGGGGTCCACTCTAGAGACCTACCTCCAGGTGTCCTCATTTCGGGGGGTCCTATACACTTGAGGGGGTCACTTGATCTAGAAACCTACCTCCATCGTTGGACAGTCAGCCTTACTCCTGATGAGGGTAGTTGGAATATCACTCTCAGCATACTCATCATCAAGTTCAAACACATAGGCCTGTGTGATGTAATGTGACATCATACATGACATGTATGATGTCATAGTTATGCACCATTCTGCCTGGAAAGAAGTGTTCGTTCTTCTCAGGAGGTTTAGCAACGAAGAGAGTACGGTACAGGTTTTTAGCTGGAAAGAGAAAGAGAGGAAGGAAAGTGAGAGTATTGTACAACAGCTCATACAAAACATATCCCCAACAGGGTTTAATCTAGACATGTGTCCTTGAGGGGGCAAAATTAATAATTGTAGAAACTTAGGGGGGGGGGGCAACTGAAATCCTTGGGGAGGCATTTACCCCCCTGCACCCCCCCTTGGATTAAACCCTGCCCAAGCCAATCCACCATGTACAAGCAGGTACTGGTACATATCCACATACCCATTGTAGTTTTAAAGGTAATATCTTCTTGAATAGCTTCAGCCTTGGATTTCTCTCTCTCTCTTCTCTTCTCTAGTAGTTGCATCTCCTCCTCTTGTTGCTCTTTGTAGGTTAACTCACTGCGAACCTGAGAGGGGGGGAGGAGGGAGGAGGGGAGGTTGCAAGACAGAATAAAGGGTGAATAATAAATTAGCCTCGTACCCAGGCGTTTGGGGGGAGGGGAAAAAGAAGTTCCTTTCCCCTCCTCCGAAGGCCTGGGTACGAAGCTAATAACACATGGGATACAGAGGAAAGGAGGGGGCAGAATTGGGAACCTTTTGCAGTAGGGCATAATCTAGTCCCTTCACAAGATGTGTATGTTCCATATCACCTCCGAGATACTTGGACTCCTGAATCGCCTTCTTTCTCTGCTCTGCCAGCACTTTACTGGGAAAATAAACGGAAGATAAATGACACACACACAACAACAATAACAACAACAACAACAACAACAACAATAACAACAACAACAACAACTAACGGGTCTACATTAGGTGCTACAGCTCGATAGCCTGACGTAGAAGGCCCTGGATCTTCCACTCCTGTGTAGTCTGGGTTGGTACCATCTCTACGTTCCTTGGCCTAGAGAGAGAGAGAGAGAGAGAGAGAGAGAGAGAGAGAGAGAGAGAGAGAGAGAGAGAGAGAGAGAGAGAGAGAGGGAGCGAGAGAAAGAGAGCATGTACAGCTCTTAATAAATGTAATATTAAAGACCAGTGTGACAAGCTCCACCCACCCTGTCTCGGTATTTGTCCGCCCACTCTGCCTCCCTCTCCTCTTCCTCCTTCTTCATCTTTGAGTAAAACGACTTCTTGATGCTCCTACTACTGGAGGTACGACCTTTCTCCACAGAACTCGATGACGAAGACCTGAAACCACAACCATTAAACTACCTTTGACGACCCAATTGAATACAGAGACCACTAATAGGAGTGTACTTCAGAGTAGTACACATGCAACAGAAGAACACTATCACCTTTGTTTGCGGGCAGACAGAGATGATGTTTTAGCAGTGTCTGTGGAAGATGTAGAGGAGGCTGGGGCGGCTCGAGGGGTCATCATTAATTTTCGAAAATCGTCATTGCTGAGGTTCCGTTTTTCTCCCACCTCCCCGTCTGGGGGGGCTATCGGGTTCGAGTACACATCTTGATGTACTGTATAGATAGCGGGGGAGAATATGTAAGCCTACGTGTAGAGCTTTACAAAGCCAATTTGGAACATTCGTCATCATACCTTCTGGCATGCTTCCTAGCTTGCTGGACAATGGGTAAGCGTCTTAGAAAGCCTGAAAGAGAAGCCCGAGTACACACTGGTTGACCTTTGACCCGTTAGTTTGGTCCGTCCTGGCTCCGCACCGCGTACCTGCAGACTGGGAACGAGACTAATACAACGGAGAAGACTAGAAAGAATTCGAACTGAAGAACTGCGTAGGTCATGGCATCCGTTGGTGGAAACGTGAGTCTTAACGTTCCTGGAAAGATACAGCGACTGGAGGAAGCTGTGGTCAACAGAATTGCAGCTGGAGAGGTCACGACGTTGCAACCACATGCTCTTTGCGTTGTGCTCCTTCTTATGCTGAGACTTAATTTTTAGCCCTCTTCCCGTACAGGTGGTACAGAGGCCTGCTAACGCCATCAAAGAAATGATAGAAAACTGGTATTGTATAGACAGCCATAACAACTATATTTTGTTTCAAATTTCTATGATGCAGTCTGGATGCAGGAGCCAACAGTATACAGGTTGTGGTAAAGGATGGTGGACTCAAGCTTATACAGATACAGGACAATGGGAGTGGAATTAGGGTTCATAATATTTCTTTTGTTATTTTCCCAAATTTAGATTTTTTTTTGTGTATTGTAGAAAGAAGATATGATGATCGTCTGTGAACGCTTTACGACAAGCAAACTCAGGAAGTTTGAAGATCTCTCCAACATCAGCACTTATGGCTTTAGAGGAGAGGTAGGTGGACATACAGTCAATGTTATTTTGTGCTTCCTTTGTATGCACACGTTTTTTTTCTGGGGGGGGGGCCTGGAAATGGTTTTCGGCCCCTGAACTAGGCCTCAATCAGCACCCAGACTCAGCACTTAACCTAAATCCTACCCCACCTCTATTTCTTAAGTCCTTGCTCCACCTGATTTTTAATAGAAAAAATTCTGCTATTCTCCAGGCTCTTGCTAGCATTAGCCATGTGGCCCATGTCACCATCACTACAAGGACAGCTGAGTCCAAGTGTGCTTACAAGTACGTAAGTGTCAGAAGATAATGTCTCTCTGTCTCTTGATCAAGGAGAAATCTTTGTACACGTGCAGGGCCTCTTACAGAGATGGAAAGCTGCTGCCAGTCAAGGCTGGTGGTCCAGCTGGGCCACGACCATGTGCAGGGAACCAAGGGACCCTGATAGCTGCTGAAGACCTCTTCTACAATATCCCCAACAGAAAGAGAGCCCTAAAGACTTCGGAGGAGTTCAACAGGATCAGTGATGTTGTAACCAAGTTAGGAATACCAGGCACCAATTGTATGTAGACAGCCACTGCATATTTCCATTGCAGGTATGCAATCCATAATTCTGGAGTTGCATTTACTGTGAAGAAAGTAAGAGCCTGTAAAATAATACAGGGTTTTTCAAGGAGATGGGCAATTCCCCCTCCTCCCTCTGAAATGGCTTTGCTCCCTCTTACAATGTAGCTAGGCCTCAGTCAGAAACCAGTTATCTTACTCCTACCCCCTCTGATTTTTCTCAAAAAATCCCTGAATTTTGTGTTAAATGCATTTACCAATGCATGCATTGTAGTCGTGCTTACAATGCCAAGTTGGCCTTGCATGCAGTCACTGTACATGTGTCTCCATACTTGAGTTAGCAGGGGGAGTCGGTGTCAGCTGTACGAACCCTCCAAACTAGTTCTACAAAGGAGAACATCACTTCACTGTATGGTGCCTCTATAGGAAGGTAGATAAATTCAAATTTGTGATAATGTTATTAGTATTAAACTCACAAGCAGGGAACTTCTTCCAGTGTCTTGTGAAAATGCCAGACTGGGTTTCAAGATGAATGGCTTTGTCACAAACGCCAACTATTCGGTCAAGAAACTTCAATTTCTTCTCTTCATTAATCGTGAGTCTCGTGCTGTCCCTATTTCATAGAATGCAGTTCTTCAATGGAGGTTGTTACACAGATCGACTAGTGGACAGTGTGTCTATTAGGAAAGGTATAGAGGCTGTGTATGGGTCATATCTACCAAAGAATACTCATCCATTTGTCTACATGAGGTGAGAAAGTGCAGTATTGTGTTATTTTAGTGTATTATAGTGTGTTTTTTGCAGTATTGAGATAACCCCTGCTAATATTGATGTGAATGTTCATCCCACTAAGCATGAGGTAAGTCCAATCATCTCTTCAATCTGAAATGAGGACACCTCTCTAATAGGGACACATCTTCAGGTCCCAACCCCATTGAAGCCTGTACATACCACCCTCTGAAATGAAGACACCATTGCAGCCTGTACATACCACCCTCTGAAATGAGGACACCTCTCTAATAGGGACACATCTTCAGGTCCCAACTCCATTGATGCCTGTTTTCATACTTGTTACAGGTTCTCTTTCTCCATGAAGATGTGGTAGTTGAGAGTGTCCAGAAGGCTGTAGAAGAAAGCTTGCTAAACTGCAATGAATCACGTACCTATTTCACCCAGGCCCTCCTCCCGGTACCTGTCTCTCTTGATGGTGATGAGGAGGAAGAGAAAAGGAGGGACAAAAGAGGAAGCACAGGTATAGATGTTGCCAAAGGTGTCAGTATTTTTCTTTGTCACACATTGTTCAGTGATGCTTTTCTTTACTTCCAGACAAGCCTTCCTACGCTTACCAAATGGTCCGAACAGATGCAAAGGAACAAAAACTTGATGCATTTGTTGTGCCTAGATCACTTCAGCTGACAGCAGTACAGGAAGCAGTAGCAGACACCCCATCACCACTGCCTCCCATGGAGTATATACATCCTCCACAAGAGGAGGAGGGAACAAGTGGAGTTGAAGTAGAAGAGGCAATGGAATTGGAGGAGAAGAGGGAGAATGAGTCTACTGAGGTTGAACCATCAGGAGTAGCTAAATGTCAATTGTCGGGGGAAGAAGACAGCAATGATCATTGTAGTGACAGAAAGATAGTAGAAAAAAGTACTAAAATGGACTCATCTTCATCTACCAAAACCTCTTTATCTACAGCTTCAAGACCACTCCCTGCAGAAAAGTAAGGCATAACAATGTGCTGTGGTGATTAAAATTCTATACGTTTAGTACTGGTTGAAATCATTTGTATCTTTCTTTAGTAACAGATCTGTTAATTATGTATACAGGGTAGGTTTGTTGCAGAATTTCAGCAGAAGGAAATCACGGAGGAGAGAGGTTAATCTCACAAGTGTCTTGAACTTGCAGCACAGTGTGCGCTCCCAACAGCACAGAGGTATGTATACGTAAGAAGAAGTACTTTAAAAATACACACTGTCTTCGTACTATTTACAGATCTTACTGACTTGTTTCACAATCATACATTCGTTGGTTGTGTAGATCAAATACGAGCCCTAGTGCAACATCAGGTATTCTTTATTGTGTATGTATATATGTACATACAAATGTACTTTACAATTGCGCTGGCTGTGAGTATGTGGTTATGACCCAGTCCAGGAAAATTTGTTCTTTTTTTACAGACAAAATTATACATAGTGGACCTATCAAGGGTCACGTAAGTTTCGCGTACCTCTCAGATCTCATAACACATACACGTGTATCTTTTTAATAGGAAGGAACTCTTTTACCAACTGGTTCTTTTTGACTTTGCAAACTTTGGTTTTTTGAAGCTTACCGTAAGAATCATTATTGTTCACTTGTAAGAGGGTCGATGTTTATCTCCAACTCTTTAGCCACCAGCTTCACTATTTGATCTCGTAATGCTAGCCTTGAACCTACCTGAAAGTGGTAAGTGAGAAACTGAGATTGCTTGCATATTGTCATCCTCTCATACAGAATGGACACCTGAACATGGCCCCAAGGAGAAGATAGCACAGGTACTATAGCTGTGCCCCAATGCTTGTCACTATGGTTAGTTCTGTGTACAGTATGTCGCAGATCTACTGAAAGAGAAGGCACAAATGTTGAAAGACTACTTTTCAATGGAGATTGGACAGGTGTGCTGTTGTAACAGTGTATGTGCTGTGGACACTATGTGATAATCCAGGATGGTCACATCTACTCCCTTCCAATGCTGCTTAATTCCTACTCACCCAACCTGGATCGTCTACCGCTCTTCATATTGAGACTAGCTACTGAGGTATATTATTTACATACCAAGGCACACAGCCAGTACTACGTGCAAGGATATTAGGCTGACATTGGGCTACTAACTCTGTCATTATTGTGTCCAGGTGAATTGGGAGGAAGAGAAGGAGTGTTTCCAGAGCCTGGCCAATGAGTGTGGCCTCTTCTATGGATTGCAGCATGACCCTCTCCTGCTGGACAGCTCAGAGGAGGAACAGAAGACAGAGAAGAAGAAGAAGGGAGAAAGAAACACAGGGGAAGAATCCACATCCAGTAGTGATACTGGAAGAGGCAAGAAGACAGAAGCTAGTGGAGGAGAAGAAACAGTAGAGGATGAGCCTGACAAAGACCAGGTATTGGTGGCCTATAGAAGCAGCTAGTATGAAGAATGTTAGTCAAAAAAGCTCATCTATCTATTGAAGACATATAATTATGCATAATACTTTTATATTGCTGTTCTGCACTCTCTCTAGGCATTGTACAAGAGAGAACCGTGGAGGTGGACGGTTGAACATGTTATATTTCCTGCCCTTAGATCAGACTTAATTCCTCAGAGGAAGATGGCTACAGATGGTAGCCTTTTACAGATAGCTGACCTTCACGAACTTTACAAAGTGTTTGAACGATGTTAACCTGCTCTTATATATGTGATGTCACATCAATCAATATGTACATAATCAGTCAGCGTTTGAACGCACAGTTTTTGCGTATTGGTGCATAAGCAAAACGGTGTGCACTATCACACCATTGCGTTCCTCTGATAGGAAAGCGATGATATACTGGGCGTACGCGAGTCTGTACGTGTATTTCGGACTTGGTCCCTTTCGTTTTGCACATGCGCCAATACGCACGCAAATGAAATTGACTGGAAGGGCGGGGCTTGCATACTATGGCTGCTCAGTCTCCTGGCAGTGCTAGTAGTAGTCGACCAGATATGCCAGGGCCAACGAAGACCTGTAGCTGCCAGCGAGTAAAACGATGGACCACGCGAGTGACAATAGCCACGTTCTTCCTGGCAGGCGGGATAGAATACAGCGTCATCTTCCCGACTATGTGGGACTATATACACGGTATGGGAGGGCAAGAGTGGATGTATGGCCTTTCTCTAGCCGCCTTCAGCATCTCCAATCTCTTTGCCGGTCCAGTGTACGGACTTCTCTTCGATATAACACAACAAACGAAAGTAATAGTCCTCATCGCCAACTTGTTTGAAATCGGAGGTAAAGTCAGCTCAGGCTACATGAGCTACATGTCTATCCGGCCCATGTAGATAATATAGTAGTGATTGTACATATATAAAGCACCTCACATAACAAGAAGTCAATTTAATGCTTATTGGTGTTGTTTGTTGTGTATATATAGGCAACTTCATGTACTTTTCAGCCACATCCAAGTACATGATACTGGGAAGCCGATTCATAGTAGGTGAGTGCAGGAAGTGCTCTATAAGGTATCAAATAGGGTACATGCATGAACTAACAATACTCATTTCAGTGGAAGGTAACCTTAATAGAGCACACATGTACATGTAAAGTTATCAAATAGCCTATATGATGGACAACCAAATGTCAAGCCAAGTCATTATGAAAGATCCTGAAAAAAAACTCAGGGATTCGAACCCAGGACCTTCTGATTACTAGTCAGACACTCTTACCACTGAGCCACTGGATCTCTTGTGGCAGAGGAGTGTAGTATGAATGTTAATATCCTAAGGATTGAGTTCAAACCCAGACAATGACTTGGCTACACAGGCAAGGCATATACAACATGCAAAGCATGTTAGACTCAAACTCCGCCTTAAACATGACCCTGTAATTTTATTCACATGGACATTTTTCCATGTAATACTGTTAGCAACAAGTCAATTTCACGAAAAATTTCTACCACAAAATTCAGGGTATACAGTGATTTGCACATTATATGTATGTGTATGACTGGATCATGAGTTGTAGTTATGATGTTTCAGGATTGGGAGCTGGAGCTGGTGCAACTCTGTTTGGAGAACTGGCACGCATCTCTACCAAGCAAGAAAGAACGAGGGTGTTCTCAATATTTTCCACTTTTAGACAAGTTGGACTTATCCTTGGTAAATATTATATTGCATGGGGGGCGCAGCAGTGGTTACTTTAAGAATGTTTTCAGCATGCAGCTGTTGTAAGTTATGAGATTGTGGTATGTATTTTTGTTGTTTAGGACCAGCGTTTAATCTTTTTCTGCGTGTTTTGAATGTTAAGATTGGACCATTCCGCCTCAACAAGTTGACAGCTCCTGGAGTAAGTATGTAAACATTTTCAGCTCAGTATGTGATTCATAAGGTACTTATTGCAGGCAGTAATGACTGTTTTGTGGGTAATTCTGGAGGTGATGTTCCTCTTCATGTTCTACCAACTACCTTCAGCTGTCGAGCCAGTAGGCATTGATAGTGACAGTAAACAGCAAAGTAGTGCTTCTGAGGACAAAGAGAAATATACAGACCTCAGTGATGAAAATAGTGTATGTGAAAAAAATAAGAATGATGTGAATATTGATGGTAAGACAGTCAATGAGAATACTTCAAAATGGTCTGTTGATGTTGACTCAGCAACTGGAGAAACTACCCCACTGCTCTCCACTCAGAGGAATGTACAGAGATATTCTTTGAATAAAGACATAGAACAGTCAGAGTCTGTTGTGACTGAAGAAGACATTGAGAGAGGAGGTGATACCACTGGAGTGTCTGGCTATAGCAGGCTGACAAAAGCACGACGTTACATTGTGTTTGTAGTATCCAGAATCATTAGGGAGGAAATTGTTGTACTACTAGCAGTACTGTTTTTAACTGTGTTCAGCCAAACTGCCATAGAGGTATATATAGCTTGCATGGAACCTACACATACTGTAGCTTCATTATAGGCACAATGTAGATTGACTAGCATAGTGCTTAGAATTTTCATTCTAGCGTATACTATAGCTTGTGTGTGTACTATTTATAGGCAATGCTGGTTCCTATGGCAGAGTATTTGTTGGATTGGACAGAAACAGACACAAGTATCTTTTACAGTGCTGCTGGGGTCGAGGTGAGAAACTCTCTGTTCCCAGTGACAACCAATCCATGACAACCTTGAGTCCTGTCCCCTTCATGTGACTACTAATCTGTTTTTCTCTTAACAGATCATTGTAGCAATAATTGTTGTCGTTATTGTGAGCAGATGGGTTGGAGACAGGTAATCAACCCCTATAATCAGGAAACTTCATTACTTTATGCTATAGTCACATGTGTATAGCTATAATAACCACTTATTAATCCATGTCTAGATGGCAGTTGATAGTGGGGTTAGTCCTGAATATTTTCGGTTACAGCTGGATGTTGGGGTGGCTTGGAAATAACGACAAAGGTTAGCTAATTCTAGTACCTGTTTACTTGATGTAACTTGTGCAATGTGTTACAAATTTTTATTGATTCTTTTGCTATTATGAATTGGTTGATGTAGGAACTACAGGTCTACTGTGGAAATTTATTATTGGTAGTGTGCCAATTATCTTTGGGTTACCATTCTTCTTTGTCACTGGAGCCTCGCTCTATTCCAAACTGCTTCCCATGCAAGTACAAGGTGAGGTCTGTAGAAAAATGAAAGCCTAGCAAATGTTCTCCCACTCACTCTGCAGGTATTGGTCAGGGTCTGCGTCGTTCTGTCTTCTCTCTTGCTGCTATCCTGGGCCCTCTGTGGGCAGGAGGTGCACTGGCATTCACCACATACTACATCCTACTTGGAGTTCCTCTAGCACTACTCACCTCTCTTACGGTTAGCACACTATATCAATTTGTAAATTGTGAGTAATAAAATTATCCCTTTCAGGTTATGGTTCTCTTGTCATTTGTCAAATTAAAAGAACCAAAAGGAAGATCTGTTCTCTTACCATAGCTATAATTGTAGTGATCATTTTAAATCACATATACACCATATTTATTTGACGGATGTAGTTAAATATAGTAGCACAAATGTCGCCCACAGGACATTACGTAATTCTATTTTTAGATTGGACTATTTTTAGTAACATAATTTGCACATATTTAAGGCCCGCGTTCGTCGCGCGACTATTACAACACAACGCGCAGTTAATTCTCTGCAGCTGAAATCCTATAAACTAGGAAATCAACAATGTCTTTCAAGGTTGCAATACTAGGTATGGTTATTGCATTTACAGATCCCAGCATTTTCAGTAATTCATGTACGTATGCATGATCTACTCAGGGAACCAGGAAAACGAGGCACAGTGGATGAGTCACTACGGCATTCAGGTGTTTGATCTTTCCGCAGACCAGATATGTAGCCTTCTCCACAACCCTGACCCCTCCAAAGGTAAAGCAATAACCTCTACATAGCTGTATATATAGCTCTATGGTTGTCATTCGGTTACATGCAGAAACAACCAGCTGTATGGAACTGAGCCTATGTGTGTAATGTGGTTTCATTCTCCCATGTTAGGAATTGATATTGCAAAACTAGGAGCAGTTCCAATCACGCAATACCAACTCATGGGAGGGGGAAGGTTCTTCCCCTCTGTGACCAGAGAGGTATGCAACATTACTACACTTTTAACATGTGATATTTACCAACATGCCCACCTGCAAACATATTGACTTGTTTGTGTATAGCATATAGAATAACAGCATGATTGTAAACAGAAATCTTGTATTCATATATAGGAAATTGCCCAAGTCATGCAAGGCGTAGACGTCATGATAATGATGTTGACAAATGCACCTTGGATTTTCAATTACATGGCACAAGACTTTTACAATCATCTTATTGGAGACAACTTGTTGGACCAATGCAAAGCTGTGGTGCTCAGAATTGTGCCTTGGAAAACAGATAATGATCACCTCCAGAGAAATTTCAAGCCAATTGCAGTGGAAGAGGTGCTCACTAATACTGGCCTTGACAAAGCTTCAAGCATCAAAGAGAAGCTGTGTAAGTAGCATAGTCAAATTGCTGAAAATGTTAATGCCAAACACTACTGATGATTCATTAGGGATATCTCTCACATCATTTATTGTTACAGATGTTCTTGCTGATAAGGAGGTGCAGTGGCAGAGATCACGCAGGTCTGCAAGAAAGAATAAGAAGCTTCCCAAGCTAGATGCAGATGTGGTCATGGCTATTTCTCAGCTGCGTTCTCGTTTACTTGGGGAGGAAGTGAAAGAAGCAGTTGTAAAGCCAGTCAAGGAGACCATGTCAGCGGGGAAGGCTCTGATCAACATGGGACAGAGGTTCTCCACCTGGATATCTTCCCTCGTTAAATCTTAATTAGAGGGACATAACTCAAACATTCCTTGCTTACCAGCTGTATATAATATTTTACATAAATATACAGATGTGTAGCTAAAGCTGTTTTCATTTTCACATACATGAACACACGTGTGCACGTGCATTGTGTACATAATTACTATAATAACATTTCTTTATGCATAGCTTGGGAATATAAATGTTTTTCTGTGTGGGTATGTACACGTTATCTATAAAACCCCATGCTACTACATCTGTCTGTAAGTAGTCGCTTTTTAGTTCTATGTGGCTAATTAGAGTAGCTAATCAATAGGGAATTGAAGAGATAAAATGAGCAGCTTTAGGTTTACTGATGAGGTTACTTCAACCAAGTATGCTTGTGTTGTTTGTTACACTGTACCTAGTACTCTACTTCGGGCGCAGTGCTGTGGAGCTGTCTATTGCCTGCAATGTGGTGAGCAAGCTCAACAGTCTGTGACTAATACGCCCCAAGCCAGTGTATGTACTAAGTGTGCTAGTGAAAGCCTGCAGCTATACCATGATGCACTGCTCCAAGAGAACGTTAACAAGTTGCAAGTTGAGTGTCTCCATACTGGGTGTGGTTGGAGAGGGGAATTGGGAAACAGTCGTGTCCACATGGCAAAGTCTCACAATGGTGCCATCAACACAGAAACAGCTCACCCAGAACAGGCCTGGGCTGAGCAGTACTATACTCCTGCGCTATCTGCCCAACCTCCAATTGCTGATGATTTTCTTCAGGGTGATGAATCATCTTTTCAACCATCTACGAGCACTGACACCCAACTGTCTGCAGTTCAGGTGAATCAGAAACAAGAGCAGCTGCAATCAGTCCCCAAACAAGACAGCCTGTGCCAGAGATTATGTAATTGTTGCAGAAACAGTGAGTTTGCTGACCTGAGCACAGTGGAAAAGCTGTAAGCACCACATATCAGTAGACATTTAGGTATTGTGGCAATATATAAGAATTTCACGGCATGCTTAGAGCATCGTACATAAATTTTAGGCTGTTTTACAGTATACAATCCACACATGCACACAAAATTGTTGCAGTTTGTATGTGATTGGAGTCCTCACTGCTGTTCTATGGATGATCCTTGTTCTCTCAACTTCAATAATTACACTGATAACATCCATCGACACAGTGAAGGATGGTAGCCTTTCGTTTGCTCCCAACTGCAGCAACAGTGCTTTTCTTCTCTGGATTGTTGTTCTAGCAAGCCTGGTTGTGATGGTCTATCTCGTGTTTTGGCTAAGCCGAGGGTGCTGTAAAGTCTTCAAGAAGAGGTCAATGAATCGAGCAGCAGTATCAAGCCTATGTGTAATAACTCTGATCTATGCTGTGCTTGTAATTGGGCTCTCCACATCAATTATAGTGAATGTATCACAAAGTGATTCAAATGATGATACAAGCTCAAGTGATATGGGAAGCACCTGGTATTCTGGTTGTGGAAATGGATCTGGTGGCAGTGGGATTGGGGTATCGGGGTCTGGAAATTGCTCAATGATTGAGACCACCAACAAAATATCACGCAATACCAAAAAAGAAGCTTGCTTTGAAATACAAAGTCAACCTTTTATACTGTTTATGGCATTCCTGGTCTTATTACTTGTTTTTGTCACAGCAGTATTGTGTTCCCTCGGATATGAGTTTAGCCACAATGGCTTCTGCTATAAGAAAGCCACTTATGACCCCACAGTGACAGTTTTTGAAAAAGAGACTTCATTTTCTTCATAAGACCAGGACAAAATATGGTAGAGTTTAGAACTTTTCATAGTTGTAGCTATACAAAAATTGTTTACTTTTTATACACCTGAGCGTGATACGCACGCATGCGCAATGCTCATACAAAATAATTTCCCCGGAGCTCAGCGCATCAAAATGTCGGCGATTGTGGAAGAAAGTGGAGGGTATGATTAC
>CAXANZ010000139.1:7500-10000 GCA_963970385.1 Theonella swinhoei
CTAGTTTCAAACCGAATATTTCGTTGTAATTCGCAGCTGTTGTAAACTTTGCATCTGTGGGAGCATGTTAATTGCGCTTTCTTTTCGCGGGTACAAAGTCCTCGTATTCTGGCAATCTGTGTATCGAAGAGCGGTAATGCGTTTCATCTTCCATACAACTCCACACGTTCGACACACTCTTCCTCTGGAGGTAAGGTGGTCTAGTGAGTGTATCGTCCTGTTTCAATGGCTAGCGAATGGCGACTTCTTCTGAACCTTGCAACTGCCGTGCGCAAGTGGGATGGTAGAAACAAATAAGTTGGTAGGGTCTCATTTTTGGGAGTGTGATGTATCCTGTCTCCACTTTTGCATATTGATCGTATAGACGTTCTCCGGCTCTAAGTGCTACCTCTGCTGGCTCTAGTCTGGACACTTCGTCGTAATTGGATAAATCGCAATGATTCAATACAGACCGTATATGTGATAATCACACAATGAGTTGAACTGTTGGTGTTTTCTATAGCAGGCCCACAGTACGGGGAGATATGTTTTTTCCTGGTAGAGTAACAGATCAAAGGCTAAGTGTGCCAACGTATCGTGTGTGGCACACTTATTACATCACTAATTACGTGAGGCTAGTAAGGGAGTGGTTAGGGGTTGGGAAACCATTCAAGTGGCAACAGATTAGTTGTTGCATGGGCCCTCGTGCTCACACGGGATAGTTATATAACTGTGCCAACATATCCTGTGTGGCACTCGGGCCCATGCAACAACTAGTACTTGTGTGATGTTAAAGGACGTAGCCAATATTCGATATTTCCTCTTATTTTCAGTGGAATCCTGCCCAATTCTCCGTATACACCGATGTTTGTAGCTGATGATGGGACATTCCAGATCAATTAACAGAATTTTCAATGCATAAGCTCAATTTCGGTGTTGTTTGTTTGATGCTCCTCTTGGTCGATAATATTATCATGATCTTACCCGCACTGCTTGACTGTAGAGTACAGTCTAAGGTCACTAATGAATTGACAGAACAAGAGTGGGCTAAGTGGACGGCCTTGCCTAACTCGTTTGGCACATCTGGATGTCATATCCGACTACAGATGTTGCATCGCTATACATGGAAAAGCATGCGTATAGCACACTGGCCAAGAGGTATTAGAGAGAAGGAAAGCCGGAACCCTAATCTCAACAAACCGAACAATAACTATGCACAAGACGTATGACACACGACATGCACAGACTGGAGCAGGACAGCCTCCAGAACCGGGGCGGTGGGTTACAGATCTTTTGGCCGGCCAACTCTCCACACACACACACACACACACACACACACACACACACACACACACGCACAGTGTCCAAACTCCAATAAAATACGAACATAAACAGCCCAAATACACTCGAGTATGCATACAGCCTCTAAGCTTAGAAAAATAAAGGCTTGGGACAATACATACATGTGCAGCCTCTAGGCTTAGAAATGGTAGAACAGCAGCTCACCTCACACAAACCCTCCAGCAGCAGAAAATGCAGGGAGGTAACCTGCCAGGCACTCAAAAGCTACTACTATCATGTCATCTGTGGTGGTGTTCCCATACATGTTTGTACATTGCACCTACATTTTTACATAGTCTCCCATACACGTTATGTACATTGCACCTACATTTTCACAAAACTAGAGTCTAGGTCTGGTAGTACTCAACAGCTGGCAAGCAAATTCCTTCTTGAATATGCATTTAATGTACACAGTCCCGATGGAATTGTACAAAATCACTACATATTCCACACACACCGCCGTACACCGTGGAAGTGTACCGTCGACGGTAGTGTTGGTTACCCACGTCGGGGTCGAAATATCGTGTACCCACATCACTGTCGAAAAATCACGTCGACGGTGAAGTAGGTACACTTCGACGGTGGCAAACTTTGACGGCATCCGTTGACGGTGAAGTGGGCACATTTCGACGGTAGTATCCGTCGACGGTGTAGTGGGCACATTTCGACGCGTCGACGGGTACTACCGTACCGTCGAAGTGTAGCCACATCACCGTCGACGGGTACCGTCGAAGTGTGTCACCGTCGAAGTGTGTCACTGTCGAAGTGTACCTACTTCACCGTCGACGGGTACTACCGTCGAAATGTGCCCACTTCACCGTCGACGGGTACTACCGTATCGTCGAAGTGTACCCACTTCACCGTCGACGGGTACTACCGTCGAAGTGTACCTACTTCACCGTCCACGGGTACCGCGTCGAAGTGTGTCACCGTCGAAGTGTACCTACTTCACCGTCGACGGGTACTATCGTCGAAATGGGCCCACTTCACCGTCGACGGGTACTACCGTATCGTCGAAGTGTACCTACTTCACCGTCGACGGGTACTACCGTACCGTCGAACCGTCGACGGGTACTACCGTCGAGTGTACCCACTTCACCGTCCACGGGTACCGTCCAAGTGTCACCGTCGAAGTGTACCCACATCCCCGTCAAAGTGGTCACCGTCGAAGTGATGTGGG
>CAXANZ010000139.1:17500-19754 GCA_963970385.1 Theonella swinhoei
TCTAATAAATACGTCCCTTCCAGAAGTCGGGACCTTCTGCATGTATTAGCTCTAGAATTACCACGGTTATCCATGTGGCAAACGACCATCAAATAAACTATAACTGATTTAATGAGCCATTCGCAGTTTCACAGTACGAAGCGTTCATACTTGGACATGCATGGCTTAGTCTTTGAGACAAGCATATGACTACTGGCAGGATCAACCAGGTAACCGACGAGACTCGTCGGGGGGAAGCCCACCCGGCCACTCCCACTCCCGACGGTGCCGTTCCACGAAGGCAACCGACCACCCGCTGGCGGGCGGCCGGAGCGACTTCGACGTCTCTCAACGCTCGGCAGGGAAAGCCACCAACACCCTACCGTCGTACGAAACCGGACTCGCCTCCCTCAAGACAATACACCTCCTGGCCACCAGGCGTCGCAAAATCGCCGTCGTTAAGACGACTAGGACGCCTGCAGGCCACCACGGGCCCCGGGTGCTCGCTCAGAGCACGGAACCGACGCACACAGACCACACTCCGACCAACGGCACTGCCACACCAGTGTGGGGCAACAACGTGCATCCGAACAGAAACTCCCCGTACACAAGAATCTGACGAGACCGACGACTCTCACCCGGCCCCAAAATGCCGAGGAAAGCCGTACACTCTCCACCGTCGACGGCAAACGGCGGCAGGACAATGCAACCGCGCCTACAGTGGCCACGGGCAACCCGACCTCGCTCACCGACAGCACCCGTCTCGCACTGAACGGCAACAAACCGACGGTAGGTGCCTTCACGACCGAGCGAAACTGGGTAGTTGTAGAGAGCTTTGCAAAACAATTTTTTGCAAACCTCCCCCCCCTCACCACCCGATATAGGCAAGAAACGACTGAATTTTAGTCTAAGTTGGGGCGACGACTGAGAGTGTTTGTAAGATCGGAGCACCTGTCAGTGACAGTGTGTTTGTGTGTGTGTGTGTGTGTGTCTTGCCGTAACTCGGACCGGGAAGGTTGCATCGACACCTCCTTCGGTGAGAGGTGGTCACCGATTGTGGTGAAGGTGAGGGTGAGGTCACGTGACTGTCAGGTGGGTGTTTGACCATATATGGCGAAAAGTGTGACGGGTGAAGTGTGGACGCGTGTTTGGTTGCGGTGCTAGTGGGAGCGTGCAGGGGTGTGTTGCCGAAGGCATATTTTCATTTGGCGCACGTCCACAGCCGCAGATCGGAGGGGGCCAGTCCGTAGGACGAAGGGGGGGAGTTCCGGCAGGCCTCACTGGCCTCGACGACTGTGGCAAGGTTCTGCCAGGTGCGAGAAGGCGTGCAAATGACTGGGCGGAGTTAAGCGACTAGACTTGATGAATTATTAATTAACCCCTGGTTAATTAATTAGTTAATTAATGGGGATTGAATTGCATTTTTGGGTGGTTGCGGATGCGGGCGGGGTCACGGCAAGTCTACGGGATGTGCGTGTGCAAGTCAATTTTTTCATTTTCAGTTTCAATTTGCCGCTTCCAACGCCAATTTCAGCCGTTTCCTGGTATAAACATTGCTGCTCTGCACTGTGCACGCTGCCTAAGGGGGCATTTTGCGAAGGCGTGGTCTGAAAGGTGTCGATTCTACGACAACAAAAACACCACCACCACCAATGGCGACGGTACAACACAACAACAACAACAACAACAACAACAACAGCAACAACAAACAAAAAAAGGAAAAAGATTGAGACTACATCTTATTGTCCTAGTTTCAAACCGAATATTTCGTTGTAATTCGCAGCTGTTGTAAACTTTGCATCTGTGGGGAGCATGTTAATTGCGCTTTCTTTTCGCGGGTACAAAGTCCTCGTATTCTGGCAATCTGTGTATCGAAGAGCGGTAATGCGTTTCATCTTCCATACAACTCCACACGTTCGACACACTCTTTCCTCTGGAGGTAAAGGTGGTCTAGTGAGTGTATCGTCCTGTTTCAATGGCTAGCGAATGGCGACTTCTTCTGAACCTTGCAACTGCCGTGCGCAAGTGGGATGGTAGAAACAAATAAGTTGGTAGGGTCTCATTTTTGGGAGTGTGATGTATCCTGTCTCCACTTTTGCATATTGATCGTATAGACGTTCTCCGGCTCTAAGTGCTACCTCTGCTGGCTCTAGTCTGGACACTTCGTCGTAATTGGATAAATCGCAATGATTCAATACAGACCGTATATGTGATAATCACACAATGAGTTGAACTGTTGGTGTTTTCTATAGCAGGCCCACAGTACGGGGAGATA
>CAXANZ010000142.1:0-54102 GCA_963970385.1 Theonella swinhoei
TACATAGTACATGTAACTACTGAGGCTATGAATAAAGTAGTTGTGTGGCATGTGTGATGGGGACACATACATAGTACATGTAACTACTGAGGCTATGAATAAAGTAGTGGTGTGGCATATATGTGTGATAACTACTGTGACTCTAGTAGCACACCACAAAGTTGTGTGTTTGGTACAGAAATTCAAATTAGCCTTGGACATGTCAAACCTAATGTAGAGTTAACTCATTAGGTGTGCAGTAGGAGGCAAATATTGATGGTAAATAATCAGGGATGTCCAGATTTGAAATACCCTTGCAAGTGCCCTAGCCTAGGTGTGAGTTACAGTAGAGGATATTGAATATGATTATAATCTCATTATGAAGGCAAACTTGGACATTTAATGTAAACAATACAACATACCATCACTACCACTCCATTGCACATGGAGTCACCACTGAGAAGAGTCCTAGACAACCCAAAAAACTGAGGCTGTTGCTATAGTTTCCAATGTCTCTCCCACATCAACAAGACAGTACTCTCTGCCCTGCAACCCTACCTCTACTATGTGACTACAGGGCCGGAGCAGCTCCACAAAGGGTGGTAGGGCAACTGCAGTGCGGGCTAAAGGACGCGCATGCGCGCGCACGTGTTTATCACACCCAAAGAGCATTACGCAGCCGCGGCGTACTAAGCGAAATCGGATGACTCCGGACTAGGCTATACCGCGTACTCGGTACACTGGCGGACTTACTTTGCGTGACTGCGAACGCAGATAGCCTACTCTATCTCGGATAATAATCATAGCACACGTAATTTCCTGTATAAGGACCACCAAAAAGTGGTAGGGCAAATGCCCTACCTGCCCCACCGTCTCCGCCGGCCCTGGACTATTGAAGAAAGTGTCCATATTTCAGGGGTTGAGAAGGTATATATTTGGGACATGATTATTGTTCCCATCTCCTCTTTGGGTCCATGATATCGACATGATATTAGGGATGGAAGATATGAGATGTATCTACAATACACTTGAGATATATGACATCATCTTTAGTATAACTTGGGTCATCTAATACTGATAGATTGGAGAACTGAGGACACCCTGAGGCTATGTTCATGTCACTCTGAGGTCTTCTGAGATGAGATCTCGGGGGTAGGTTTGAAGGTCTGGACAATATGTTTACGATGTTCCTGATCCACCAGAATGAGAGATACCTGGACACACAGTGGAGGGTGAGAGGGAGAGGGAGGGAGGGAGAGTGGGAGGGAAACAATGAAGTGATGGGGAGACAACACAAATGAGCAAGATAATGTAGGTCATATTTTGGTGCTAAACACAGTCGTCAAATGACCTTGTACTGTGATGTGCGTAATGGGATACACAACCCAAGCAAGAGCACAGCATACTACTATGTCACATGGTCATGTCCTTTCACCTTACAGTGACTGAGGGTCAGTGACGTGGAGGGAGGTAGTGACTCTGGTACAGAGGACAACCTGGGACATGTGGCCGAGGGAACGGGACAACTTTAGAGGGAGACATACCACCTCATTCTGGTGGAGGGGAGCAATATTGAATATATATGAGCATCATAAATCAAATTTGCATGTTTGTTTTTTGTTACATAAATCACTTCAAATTGTTTATATGCTATTACAGATCACATGTTCAACTCTGCACATTGGTGCTTCCTACTTCAACTGCCATCCTTATAAATGTACAACATATGAAGTCATAATTATGTATATGGATTTACTGAGGAAAGTTCTTCTTACCACATATAGTACTGAAGTTTTCCTTTTTAATACAACACACATTACCCACTCAATTGTGTACACACCTTGGGTACTACATACTGGGACTATCTCCACACTGAATGTGTGTTTGTATTGAAATGTGTTGCTATGGATATCATGTGACAACATCTGGGACATCTTATATCTGTGTGTGTGTGTGTGTGTGTGTGTGTGTGTGTGTGTGTGTGTGTGTGTGTGTGTGTGTGTGTGTGTGTGTGTGTGTGTGTGTGTGAATGTATGAAATTTGCCCTCAATGCTGCCCAGGACACCCTTCCCCACAACACAAATCTCGCCATGTGGAGGAGGAAGCAGGCCTTTCCAATCAGTACAAACTGTGTAATCAAAAGCATACACTACTATATGTGCTAAACCACTGCCAGGTAGAGCTACGCCGCTTCAATGAGAGGCATGACAACATCCTGCGTGTGATAATGGACTTATTCCAACATCATTATCCACCTGGATATCAAATCATAGCAGACCTACCTAATATTATCTACCTAAATTCCTGGTGCTTGTGGAATTAACTGTGTTTTGAAACAAAGTTTGTGGACAGTGCTCAGAGGAAGACCAATAAATACCAAGACCTCGAAGCTTGGAGTGATTCCTGGGGCTGTGGAATTAACTGTGTTTTGAAACAAAGTTTGTGGACAGTGCTCAGAGGAAGACCAATAAATACCAAGACCTCGAAGCTTGGAGTGATTCCTGGGGCTGTGAAATTAACTGTGTTTTGAAACAAAGTTTGTGGACAGTGCTCAGAGGAAGACGAATAAATACCAAGACCTCGAAGCTTGGAGTGATTCCTGGGGCTGTGGAATTAACTGTGTTTTGAAACAAAGTTTGTGGACAGTGCTCAGAGGAAGACCAATAAATACCAAGACCTCGAAGCTTGGAGTGATTCCTGGGGCTGTGAAATTAACTGTGTTTTGAAACAAAGTTTGTGGACAGTGCTCAGAGGAAGACCAATAAATACCAAGACCTCGAAGCTTGGAGTGATTCCTGGGGCTTGTGGAATTAACTGTGTGTTTTGAAACAAAGCAAAGAAGGAGAGGTATGACCTCGTGTTCTATTGCAGTGCTCACGTGGCATGTCACATGCATGGAATGCTATTATAGACCTGCGAGTTCATATCTCTGTTTTTAAGCGTATTTAGCTGAAACAGAAAAGGACGGATACGTAAACAATCATATCAGTTGCTGCATACGAAGAATAAAAGGTAAGCGTGGCCTGTAAGGGAAGTTTGATAAAAGTCCAGTTAGTGACCTTAATTGGCAAAGGTTAATTATAGTTCCAGCCTCCTCTGGTTGGTGGTATGCTACACTATCTTATAAGCCACAGGAATGTATGGGAAGAGGAATATCACCATAATTGAAACTAGTGGGTGTTGACACTGGCAGCAGATTACTATGTGCATTCCCAGCTAATTACTAATCACATCCATGAAGGGGTGTACTATAGCATAGATCTTTAACCCACCACCCCAGTTCTCAAGGCTGGGCATCCAGATGCTTTGTCAGGAATGTAGCTGGGCGGGTTTCCTTTCTTTTCTTTCTTACTATATTCTATTGGCTCGTATGATAAGCACATGTATTTTCATGTACTATTGGTAAGCTATGAACTAAATGTATATAAGTTAGACAGCGAGTTCATGAAATCTACGTGATTTAGAAGGCCGAGGGCCTGGGCTGTAGCGTCCGAGCGTAAGGCCCTGAGGCCTTCTAAATCACGTAGATTTCTTCATTGGACGAGTCATGTCTATTGTTGTCATAAATTGCATACCGGAAGCCAGCTGATCTGGAGCGCGCATGCCTGTACGTAATTCAATCCCCTGTACGTACCGGGTACTGTTTCGACTGGCCCAGCCCAGTATAAAAGGCAACAGACGGTCTAGTCTGCAGAAGTCGACGTCGCCCGATCGGTCAAAAGTTAGCTGTAAAACCGTTTCTAGCCCACTTGGAGTTTGAGTCCAGTATCCTCATGGAGATATTCAGAGGTTGCTCTAACTGCTTGCAACACGTTGTTTTCGGCTGGTTGCTGCAAGAAACGAGCCGACCGATGTCGGAGATTGCCGCTGGAGCTAGGTCCGAGCTGGTGAGTATGGCCGCGCCGTTTGCAGCATTCTTAGTTGCATGGCTCGTTTTAACACTGTTTGCGTGTAAATAACACTTTACCTGGTCTCTGTTTCTACTAGGATTATTCTGTGCGTATATAGAGCTAAACTTACACGTAGTAAAATTAATGTACAATCATGTATTTTGCGTCACTGTCCTCGCAATGTGTGTGATTGACTATTACTGCAACTCCAGGTAATTGCCAGGACTGTGGCTACTGTCATTCCCACTGATGTCCTGGACAACAGGGGACAAGAAGCTGCTGGAGAACTGGTTAGTCTTAATGCAGAATGCAAGGACTTACCGAGTGCTAAAGTGTGCAGATTTTTACCAAAACACTAAATTACAAGCCTAATTAACTGGCTTAATATCAAAAATTTGATACTGTTAATGCACATAATCCAATTGTCACCTGAAGTAACAGAACACTTGTTAGAGTAGTATTGTATTACATTTATTCCCAAGGTCACCATTAGTGGAGGTGTTCCTGTGTTCCCTTACAATTCCTCTCTGATCAACCTTGATGTATCTGTGGCAAGGGGAACTGGCTCAGGACAGGCAGCTGCTGGAGAACTGGTTAGTCTTAAATGAAGAATACAGAACCACATATGATGCTTCCTGCATAACTTAGATTTAGCACTAAGTTGACTTAGTGCATAAGTTGATGACTTTTTAGTAGTATTCAATACATATATCCCAGGTTACCCTCAGTGGAGGTGTTCCTGTGTTCCCTTACAATGGCTCCCTGATCAATCTTGATGTGTCTGAGACAAGAACTGGCTGGGTCACTGTGGCTACTGAGGAGACAGATCACAGCCATGTGGATGAACTAGTGACTGGTTATGGATGAACAGTTGACTCTGAACACTAATGTACTACTGCAGTGATGTGTGATTCAAATACTCCCACGAGATTGTCAATACAAATGCACAGAACACTAAAGAAAATGTTGTACAGTTAAATTTTTTTATTATGTTTTGTATTGCACAAAAAATGATGTATTGAAATAAGGAGATACTTGCATGTTCATGACTGTCACTATTCTCCTCTGGCCCCTCCCCCTCCCTCGTCACTGATGTTCATCTCCTGTAACATCTCCTCCAGACCCACTCGAGGTACCTCCTCACTTACATCTCCATCTTCCAGAGGAACAGTTCTCAGAGATGGGTCTGAGGGTGAGAGGGAATGACATACAGCCCCTGACAGGCAGTAGTCACATACATGGGAACTAAAACACTTGTGTACTATTGGTTTGACCATATTATAGGACTGTTAGTGTATTCATTGAATGCCCACCATCACAGGCTGCTGGTTGGGGGATGGTAAATAGTATTCATACCTGCATGACATGCAGTTTAGTCGCTCTGGGCAGGGGATGGTAGTAGTAATCCCACATGTACCTAACAGGGAGTTCAATGAATACATTAATCAGGAGTCCTATAATGGGCATAACCAGTAGTACACAGTGTTTCAGTGTGTCTGCCTCACAAGAGGTCACAATGCAGTTCCCCTTGGGTGGGTATTTTCTGGCCATTAAAAGTATGATTGATATGTAGAAATAGGATAGCCCTCACCTATTGGGACCACTACTGTCTACAGACTGACTCACTGAAGTAGATGTTGACACTGTTCCTGTAGCTCCTGTCCTCCTCAAGGTCCTCCAGAAACTCCCGGTAGTCCTGCTCTGCTGCCTCCTGATTGGCTGTTCCCATGGCAGCATCCATCTCCCTGTCGATCATCTGCAGCTGCCAGTTCCTCTGTTTATGTCTCTTCTGTCGGTCCCCATAGCTCTTTTTAATGAGCACCTAACACAATGGGAAGACAGCACACGACTCATTTTCCATCTTATAGTATGCATACATACACCACTTCCTTTGTCTTTACTTCCCTTATAACTATTAAGGCACAGTTTAGTCAATTAGATTTATGGAGCAGACAGCACTCTGTACTACTTCCATGTACCACTCCTCACAGTATGCATGCATACAGTGCTGTAGGCTATTTTGTACTGCATGTATTAGTGATATTGGAGGTTCCTACATATCCCACACCACAGGTCACAGTAGGTTATGTGTCCCTACCCAAACATGCACAGAAATTTCATAACATTGTGTGCATGATAGGCACAACATGACTATAGAAGTATTATTTGCGATTCTATGAATAAAGGTATGTGTCATGACTCTAGATACATGCAATAACTACTGAATAAGTAGTGATGCATACCACATCACTACTTATTCAGTAGTTATTGCATGTATCTAGAGTCATGACACATACCTTTATTCATAGAATCGCAAATAATACTTCTATAGTCTTGTGTGCCTATCATGCACACAACGAAATTTGGGGATGTCTGCAACTGAAGAGAGAGAGGGAAGTAGCCATGGTAACCCAACTTTACATGAGATCACACAGTGGCTCCACATACTTGACATACTTTCCGCATATTCCTAATTAGATATCAATTAGATAAAGTTACAACCTTGTATACTTTCCCTACTTCCCTTGACCATTTCCACAAATGGAAATTATGCACTATTTGTAATGGAGACTACACACAGAAACCATGATATACAGTGCAAGGCCTACTGTCCGTCACTCATTTACTGGGAAATTTTGTTGTAACTCTCAGAAAATGCATTGTACACATTATGGTGATCGCACAGACTGGACAGGTTTGCTGCACAAGGTAGACTATATGTCAACACAGATGGATTTGGACTGCCCATTGGAGTATCCAGCCTGGATAGCCCCCTGATACGTTCCTTGTTCCAAGTTCCTTACAAATATAGGCTATATGGGCTATGTGAATATATCTCAGGTCTACAAGAGTACATTTAATCTTTAGTGGACAGAAAACTCTAATTTTACTAGTCAGTGGAGCAAGACAGGATTCTATTTAATGCCCTAATGTTGCCATGCTTGCACACAATTAGGCAGTTGTTGGGTGTGGTTAGGGCTAGCCCCACACCCACCGTCCGTTATTCAGGATAACTTTTCTATGGAACTGGATCAGTCGGTGCAGTTCCTCCTGTCCGTTGTCCGGAAATAAGAGATGTCCGCTATTTGAGTGTTTTTAATGTATCTAATGGGACTTTGGCCGGGACACTGAAGGGCCGTCCGTTATTTGGTAGAAGTCAGCTATTCAGTGTCCGTTAAAAGAGAGTTCACTGTATACCCACGATATATCTTTTCACCTTGCAGTGACTGTGTGTCAGTGATGTGGAGGGAGGTGAGGTAGTGACTCTGGTACAGAGGACAACCTGGGACATGTGGCCGAGGGAACGGGACAGCTTTAGAGGGAGACATACCACCTCATTCTGGTGGAGGGGGGAGGGGGGAGGGGGGGTGGGGAGAAAGAGAGATGTATGAGCCATACATAATTGTTATTATAGCATCATAAATCATCATCAAGGATGTTTGCTTATACATTACATACCTCAAATGGTATTCTCTCTGCACACTTGAAATTAATAGTGCTATCTACTTTCTACTTCAACTGTCACAGCCTACAACATACCTTACATACTTCCACACTGAATGTGTGTTTGTATTGGAATGTGTTGCTATGGATATCATGTGACACCAGCTCCTGTGACATCTTATATCTGAGGGAGATAGAGAGAGGGAGAGGGAGAGGGAGAGGGAGAGGGAGGGAGGGAGAGGGAGAGGGAGAGGGAGAGGGAGTGTGTGTGTGTGTGTGTGTGTGTGTGTGTGTGTGTGTGTGTGTGTGTGTGTGTGTGTGTGTGTGAGGGGGGGAGGGAGGGAGAGAGGAAATATCCACCAACCTACAAGGAACAACAGTTTGTAGGAAGTCCACCATCTTCCTTGCCTCCTGTCTCTGTGCAAAGAAGAAGTCCAGCCCATCACTAGCCTCCCTCACCTTCACAGCTGTGGTGTGCATACAATGCTTTAGGATTAACTGCTCCAGATAGAGAAATGTCTTCTTGTGGGAAGTCTGGAGGGGAGAGAGGGGAAGATGGGAGAGAGGGGAAGATGGACGAACATGCAATTGAACATGCTATACGATGATGTGATATAATACCAAAATAATTATTATAAAGAGTACGTGACAATGAATAACACATAAATAAAAACACACTGCATATATTTCATGGTTCCAACGGTGAATATAATTATATTCACCCACGCACACATACCATTGTGATATAATACCATTCCAACATTCATGGAACCATGAAATATATGCAAAAAATGAACGACAACAGACCTGAAATCAGGTGTATAACAGACACTATAATACAGAGCAAGAAATTAACATTTTTGAGACTTATGAAGGCCAGTCTGAGTATCAAGTATCTCATACTACAGTGACTGTGCCACAAAGTTAAATCCACATTCTGCATATAGCAATTCTTCGTTATTTCCTCCCCAGGCTCACTGTTACTATGTTGTGCTGAAGGCGTTCAATGAAGCAATAGACTCCAAGGGGTTGTCCCCGGCTAATGAGGCCATAATGAGAAAACTGTGTTCACTGTATGCTATGTACTGGATGGTACAGAGGAGTGGAGACTTCATGACTGTGAGTGTATGCAAAGCTGTTCCTGTGGGGCTAAAATTCATGGATCCATAGGTGTTGATTAGTACCAGCAGATTACACTCTTGCAACACCTACACTCTAGGGCTTTACTTTACACATCTTAAGTAAACAAAGGTAGCCACAAGACCCTCCTAAACCTTAGGTACAGGCCGTTGCTATGGCTGTGATGGCCTGGGTACAAGGCTAAAGCTACACTATACTAAGCTATACTTGGTGTGATTTATTGTTCCTCTCTCTCCTCCTCAGGTCCATGATATCTACCACAAATATCTCAAGAAACTATTGAAGGCTAAATTATGAATGCATGTATGGAGTGGATATTGTTGTCATTACACAGCAATTATTTGTGTATTGTTATAGATATGAGCATGGAATTCGCGGATCCGGCCGGAACCAGGCATGAATAATGGAAATTCCACCGCCGGCGCCCGCGCGGTATAAATACCTCTGGTACCGGATAGTATACCGGATACCGTATAAAAACCGCGGTAAACGCAGAACCAGCGCAGTCTGCAGAGAGGAGAACATTCTAATAGTCGACGTAGCTCAGTTGGCTGTAAAATCGTTTCTAGCCCACTTGAAGTTTGAGTCCAGTATGTACATGGAGATATTCAGAGGTTGCTATAACTGCTTGCGGCATCTCGTCACGTTGATATTCGGCTGGTTGCTGCAAGACGAAATGAGCCGACCACTGTCCGAGACGGCCGCTGGAGCTAGGTCTGCTTCCGAGCTGGTGAGTACGGCCACGCGGTATAATTGATTTTGCAGCATTCACAGTTGCACGGTTCGTAAGTTGCCGACAGCATCACGTCACTGTTTAGCTGTTTAGGTGTCAAACACTCAGTCATTATTTGCGTAAGCTTACATCATGTCATGTAGTATTACATATTGTGTCACTGTCTTCAAGATAGTAATTATTCCAACTACTGTGTGTGTGATTCAGTGACTATTACTGCAATTCCAGGTAATTGCCAGAACTGTGGCTAAGCCTACTGTCATTCCCACTGATGTCCTGGACAATGGCTCAGGACAGGCAGTTGTTGCCGGGGAACTGGTTAGTCTTAAAATACACAATGTCAGTAACAGCTTGACAGTGCTCCTTCTGATGGTTATCCAGTAGTAATTCCATACATTCATGAGCTATGTACATGTAAGATCCACTATTCATGCATTAACCCCAGCCCTATGAATACATTTATCCCAGGTCACCACCAGTAGCAGTGTACCTGTGTTCCCTTATAATGGCTCTGCGATCAATCTTGATGTGACAAGGACAACTGGCTGGGTCACTGTGGCTACTGAGGAGACAGATCACAGCCATGTGGATGAACTAGTGACTGGACACAGTTGACTCTGAACACTAATATATACTGCTGTTGTTGTGTGTGGATATTCTCCAAGAGATTGTCAATACAAATGTACTGAACAATAAAATCCTTCACAGTTAAAATTCTTGTAATGTGTACAAACATTGAATATTTATATATACAATGATGTGATGATATAGAGATATACTTGCATGTCCATGACTGTCACTGTTCTCCTCTGGCCCCTCCCCCTCCCTCGTCACTGATGTTCATCTCCTGTAACATCTCCTCCAGACCCACTCGAGGTACCTCCTCACTTACATCTCCATCTTCCAGAGGAACAGTCCTCAGAGATGGGTCTGAGGGGGAGAGGGAATGACATACAGCCCCTGACATGCAATTGTACATAAATATTTATCACTGGCTGGTTGATGGTCATCCAGGTTGGGGAATGTTCATACACTACCACATGCTTCGTAACCTTAGGTTACGGTTATGAAGCATGTGGTAGTATATGAATATGTTTTCAGTGTGCACTGAAACGACTTGTGCATGTACAATTAATATGTACAATTAATGTATTCATGGTTTATGTGACACGGGGAGTCAGTAACTTAGTACCTTTCTGCTGACCACATCACATAATTAATATCAATAAGTTTCTCATTGGGTTGGAGTTTTCTTTGGCCATTAAAAATGAAATATGATAGCTCTCATCCTAGTTGGGACCACTACTGTCTACAGACTGACTCACTGAAGTAGATGTTGACACTGTTCCTGTAGCTCCTGTCCTCCTCAAGGTCCTCCAGAAACTCTCGGTAGTCCTGCTCTGCTGCCTCCTGATTGGCTGTTGCCCTGGCAGCATCCATCTCCCTGTCGATCATCTGCAGCTGCCAGTTCCTCTGTTTATGTCTCTTCTGTCGGTCCCCATAACTCTTTTTAATGAGCACCTAACACAATGGTATATAGATAGGAGACAGCACAGAGAGGAGTCTTATTAGGACCATCATATCTCCTACATACATGATATATACAGCAGCTATCTATTTGAGTCGGGCATATTCAATCCAGTAGACAGTAAGAGTTACTTTGTCAATAGACAAATTGGTCAGGTTTGGCCCCTCAATATTTGTATCTTCCTACTCCACTGCCAGCTATGAAAACACTCCAGTACATGGTTTGCCATTCACATTGGATGGGGACTGTAGCTGACTACTCTGAAGGGTATATATTTGGAAATAACTCCAGCCACTCTTTCATATACTATTGCTACTATAAACCTTATGTTGACGGTGATTTTATCAAAATTGGAAGTGACCACTCTACTCTGCTTATTTCACCATCAGGTAAGACATATAGATCTATGTCAAAAGAACTTTGCAGAATTGAGCTCTGAGACTTGAAGCAGATGGCTAAAACAGCAAGAAAAAGGCATTTGTGTTGAGCCCACATCCATATACCCTTCAGAATTTGTACACGAGAAAGTTGCTTGTGCTTCTCTCTATGGAACAGTAACAATCACTTGAAGCCCTTGTCAGGAACCACTTCAACAGTATGAACTGCCACTAAGACTAATAAAGCTTTTCAGCTTGCTAGGGAAAGCTAGAAGTCGGTCTTTACCTGTTATTGAAGGTAAATTTATGTGTGCATGTTTGGATAGGGACACATAACTACTGTGACCCTGTGGTGTGGGATATGTAGGGACCTCCAATATCACTAATACATGCAGTACAGAATAGCCTACAACACTGTAGCTGGTAACACCAAGTGCTGTCTTCTCCATAATAAAAACAGTGCCAAATAAAACTTCCACAATTTAGCTAGCGATGTATGCACACATCACTAGCCAAGTTGTGGAAGTTTTTATTGTGGTCAACTGTCTGATGTCCATATGGGTACCACTCCTACAGTATGCATGCATACACCACCTTAAACCCTTAATTATGCACTGTTTGTGATGCAATTACCGTAGTTATGCTTCAATAACAGGTAACGGCATTCTTTGCATATACATAGCATATGCGCATTACATAATCACTTCGCTTCCAACCTCTTCTGGGTACCTAGGAGACAGCACACAACTCATTGAGTCACAGTTAGAGTGGCCAGTGACCAGCAAGGTACTACCCTCTTACACTGACAATAAAAACAGTGCATTGTTGGAATTTAAGGTGGTGTATGCATGCATACACGCTTAAGAGTAGTACCCATATGGACACCAGACAAATAAAAACTTCCACAATTTAGCTAGTGATGATATGCACACATCCCTAGCTAAATTGTGGAAGTTTTATTTGGTAATAACAATGCACTGTTTTTATTATGGAGGAGACAGCACTCTGCGTCACCAGCTGTACTACTTCCATGTACCACTCCTCACAGTATGCATGCATACAGTCCTGTAGGCTATTCTGTACTGCATGTATTAGTGATAATGGAGGTTCCTACATATCACACACCACAGGCCACTAGAGTCATGACACATACCTTTATTCATAGAATCTACTCTAGTCATGTGTCCCTATCATGAAATTTCTGTGGGGTGTTTGGGTAGGGACACATAACTACTGGTACATGCATAACACTGTGGTTCTCTGAATTAAGTAGTGGTGTGGTGTGTATGGGGACACATACATGTAACTACTGTGACTATGAATTAAGTAGTGGTGTGGTGTGTGTGGGGACACATACATGTAACTACTGTGACTATGAATTAAGTAGTGGTGTGGTGTGTGTGGGGACACATACATGTAACTACTGTGACTATGAATTAAGTAGTGGTGTGGTGTGGTGTGTGTGATAGGGACACATAACTACTGTGACTCTAGTAGCACACCACAAAGTTGTGTGTTTGGTACAGAAATAAGGGTAGTAGATTTGTGTGGTATTATCACCAATCTAATGACTATCCACCTACCACATCAGGTATATCTGTTGCCTTCATCTTGTCCAAGTTAGGATCATTCAAATTAGCCTTGGACATGTCAAACCTAATGTAGAGTCAACCATTAGTTGTGTGCAGTAGGAGGCAAATACTGATGGTAAACAATGAGGGATGTCCAGGTTTGAAATACCCTTATTATATATGATTATAATGTGATGAATCTCATTATGAAGGCAAACTTTACATAGTTGGTTGGGCACTTCAAGTGTACTTACATGTATGTAAACACAGATTTGTTCTCTACAGTCCATCAATCCCAACACCCATCCACTACTGAACCTAAACAACCATCCCCTAACCCCTTCTCCCAGGATGTGGTTGAGGAATATCATTATGAAAGCAAACTTGAATGTAAACAATACAACACACTACCAGACTGCCAGAGGTTCAGTGTTGGCATCTGATGGAAGTAGTTGGTTAGTGTACTTATGTAAACAGGATGTGTTCTCTACCAGACAGTCCTTTCCCAACACCATCTACTACTGAAACTGGACAAGTATCTTGCAATCTTCTGTACCAACATGCATGCAGTCCACTACCCTCAAACAAACACACACACACACACACACACACACACACACACACACACACACACACACACACACACACACACACACCCCTCACCCCCACACGGTGTCTCCAGTGTGCAGGAGATGTCCAAGATGAGAGCGGCAGTGTATCTGTTTATCACTAGCTCCCACTTCACACACAGGCACCACCCACACGTCACACAACACACACTGAAAGTGAAAGTGAAACATATCAAGCACAGAAGAAAGGGGGAGGGGGAGAGGGAGAGGGAGTGGGAGAGGGAGAGGGAGAGGGAGAGGGGGAGGGAGGGAGGGAGAGAGGAAGTATCCACTAACCTGTGAGGAACAACAGTTTGTAAGAAGTCCACCATCTTCCTTGCCTCCTGTCTCTGTGCAAAGAAGAAGTCCAGTCCATCACTAGCCTCCCTCACCTTCACAGCTGTGGTGTGCATACGATGCTTCAGAATTAGCTGCTCCAGATAGAGAAATGTTTTCTTGCTGGGGAGTCTGGCGAAAGGAAGAACAAAGAGGAAATAGGGAAGGATAGTTGAGAAATTAGTATGTTTACACTACAGAGCCATATTCAATTACATTACAACCCCATGAATGCACAGGCATGTGCAAATTTGCTAATAGTCCTATATAGCCTGTGTCTGCAGTGTAGCACTCTTCCCTTCCCTTGCCACCCCCAGAATAGCATCTGGTACACACATTCTTCTACTACCACACTACAGTATACTGTCCACACTCACCTTCTGCCTGACCTGTACCACTGCCCTCCAGAAGTCCTGGGCCTCCCTCCGATGACACTCCTCACACATGTGATGGTGGACCACATACTCCACTACAAACACCTGCTGTAGGATGGCTCCACTCTGCACCTGATAGTCATGTGACAGGAAATGAAGATCACATGACCACACCACAAGCAACAAGTGTAATTTTAATAACCTCTTTCTGAATGGTAATTTTGACTTTAACCCTCTTGAAGTGAGGCTCGGTCCAGACAAACCCGGCATCAACCAGATGGACCTTTGAGAGGCCTTTTAACTTCTTCAGACACACAGCCAGTAGCTCCCTGGACTCCAGACTACATGCCACCCAGGTGGATGGAGGTTGGAGGTACCTGGAGAGGAGGGGAGGGAGGAAGGGAGGGAGGGAGGGAGGTAGGGATGAGGGAGGGAGGGAGGGAGGGAGGGAGGGAGGGAGGGAGGGAGACAGTGAGGGAGGGAGGGAGGAGAGGGTGAGGGAGGGAGGTAGATAAGGTCCTTGATCAACCCTCCCATTTAATTTTGCTGTGTACATTAGTATAAAACCAGGAGATCTGATAGTGCACACATAGTACTATGGCATGTATACACCACAGACCTGCCTTGATGGTCAGTCTGGAGCAAGCACCCCAGATATGAATAGACCTGCAAATTTTGAACTTATGACTTCATGAATACACTATAAACAATGAAAGTTCCCATTTCCACCATATTACACAATGTTCTACCATTTGAAATTTTGGTTTCATCCTGTTTACTAGTAAACAGGATGAAACCAAAATTGCAAGTTGTGCATGTTATCGACACAATGCATATGGCCATTCTGTGGATCCATGCCAATCAGTGGCAAGTGGAGGTGATCCATTAACTGGACAATTGGCCCATTCACAGTACCCCTCACCTCTCACATCCCTTACAGAAGTAGATGGTTGCCTGTTTCTGTATCTCCTCTGAGATATCTACTGTGGTCCTGAGACATGCCTGACACATGTTGGTGGGGTTGGGCTCAATGGGTGTGCCACACTGACAGCACAGGCTGAGGGGGGCATGAGGAGTGTTGAGAGGAACCAGGGATTTTTCTCCCTGGGAAAACCCTGGGAGCGGTTCCGCGAGGTATAGTATCTATGCTTATAGCAAGCAAGAGGTTAGCTTACATTCTCTGAGTAGGTGTGTAAGTGATGGCAGTCCTTCAGATGGTAGGTACTCTATGCCAGCCTCCATTACTACAGTCTTTAGGCCCAGCAGGCAAGCGAGGACAGGTGAGTTGGTTTGTTGTGCAACGCACACGTGCACCAGGGCTTTTAAATTTTATTTTCGCTGAAATAGAGCGCTCAAACTCGGAGGAGAAAGTTCAGTAGTTTATCCGCTTCTCTGTGTATATATTTACAAGTAACGACTTCCAAAGAAGATGCCCCCCAAGGTCGGGATAGTGGCTACCCCTGAACGTCTCTCACAAGCAAGGGTGAGGGAGGTGCCGATTTAGTTAACCCTTTCTAGTCTCATTTTAACCCTTTTAGAGCTGGTGAGGTGCAGGTGATGGACTACCAGACGCAGCAGTTTAAGCTCCTCCCTCTGCTAGCATCGGTATATGCCCTCAGGATGACGGGGACAGCAATGATGATGTTGTTCATGCAGGTCAGAGGTCAAATGGAGGAGGGCAATCAGAGGTAAGACAGAGAGACATTCTCCCTCCCCCTCCACCTCCCCTTCCCCTCTCCCCCTCCCCTCCATTTCTCTCTCACTCCTATCTCCCCCACAAGTCTGGAGTCAAGGTGTAGTGTCAAATTTACACTGGGTCAGGTTGTTCACTAACTACAGCATATTTCAACACCTTTGCAGTAAACCACACACTGTTTCTAGTGTTAATTAGAGCTCAGTCACTGCCTATAGCTAGATTACTAAATCTCGTAGTAACTCGGTTCGAGTTACTAAATTGTATGTAGATTATTATCAGAAATCATACAAGTGATGTAGATTATCATACATATCTTACAAGACCAACCGTAGCAACGCGTCCATAGCTTTCTGTAAGTTCAAACACGGCGTACCGTTTGCTAAGCGGGTTAGCTACAACGTGGTACCTTTGGAAGCGTGGTCAATAAGCCACGCGCGCGCATCATCTGTCATGTCTTCGCAGAACACTTCCATCGTTTCGTTGAGCGAAAGCGGTAAGCAGTTATTTGTGTCAGTTTAGTGCGTGTCGCTCTAAATAAGTTAGACAGGCTCGTCCAATGAAATCTACGTGATTTAGAAGGCCTCGGGGCCTTAGTAGCGTCCTCGCTACGCTCGGACGCTACAGCCCAGGCCCTCGGCCTTCTAAATCACGTAGATTTCATGAACTCGCTGTCTAACTTATATTTAGCAGCCCAATGTTTGTACAACCATCTGTCATCATTATCGAGTTTTGACAGTCACATGATCTGTACGCAGACACGTGATTATAAGGCTTCCCTATGGCCATATCCAATGTAAAATCAAGAAAGGTCAGTTTAGTAGCCTTACCCCACGACAACTAGCAAGGTTAGTATATCATTCTAAGCCTCTACGTTAGTAGATTTCGAATATGTAGTCATCTGCACCCAACCCCTACTTTCCAGGAGCCGTAATTGCCCAGAAACAATTGCTGACTTCGCGCAGCATAGCAGTTATGACTAGAAAAGTAGGGAAAGTGTAGGAATGCTTCTCGCCCTTCTGTAGGCTTATGACTACTTTGTACTTGCTCCTGATAGCCCTGACTATAAAACGCAGCTGTGGGGGCGCGTACAACAGAGTGTGCTTAGCATCACGTGAGATTTTGTTGTGTCCAACCTCCTCTGTCATTATCTAAAGTACTACCATCACCCAAGATGGGAAATTTCTTACTCACACAAAGTATAACCTTGGTTTGTAAGGAGACAGCAATTTTCAAACATGCACTCATGCAGCTGTTGGCACTCAGAGATCTGCACTGAAGGGAATATTATACCCATGCCAGATGATGTCAACAGTATTGTCATTGTATACATTTACGTGTGTATGTTGCAGTGTTACCATATAGGCAGACCACACCCCACAACCTATAGCATATGGTGCGTGAAATTGGACTAGTAGAGGGAGTATAGTAGTAGTGTCTGATAGCAATGGTTGTCTACCTTGTGTTTTCTTTGGTAATGGATAGTGGATAGGTGTCTTCCTTGCTTTTTTCTAATGCAGTATAGGAGCATGACGTATCAAAACACATGTACTACGGGAGGTATATGTTACTGCATGCCTATTACAGCAGTAATCCCTGTTGTATTAACAGACACCTTACAAGAAATTAACATTCTTGGGACCAATGCCTCAATTCCTCACTGTATATACATCATAGTACACTACACTACAGTGAATGTGTCACAAAGCAAAAATTAATCCATATCCTGTATCACAATTCCTATATAGCAGGTCTCAATCATTTCCTCCCCAGGATCACTGTTACTATGTATATTACAACAACAGACAGACTTACTCTGGCAAACAACCTGTGTTCATTCAAAAATCTCTCCTTATTTCTCAGTTGTCCTTGCATCAATTCCACTCTCTCAGAATGCTTTTGGTGTGTTGATTCTACAGTCTCAGCATGTTTCAGCCGCAGTCTCTCCACCTCTTGCTCAGACAACTGCCTCACTTTGACCAGTAGCTGCTGCTGGTGCTGAAGGCATTCAATGAAGCAATAGATTCATAGGGGTTGTCCCCGGCTAATGAGGCTATAATGAGAAAACTGTGTTCACTGTATGCTATGTACTGGATGGTACAGAGGAGTGGAGACTTAAGTGCAATAGCATACTCCAGCACATCACACTTTGACAATCCTTATCACCATACATACTGTCAACATAGTCTTTTAAGTGTGGAAACACTCAAAATAGTTTCTCAGCTGTGACCATATTAACAAAACACTCAGTACATTCATGAAATCCAGAACACATAGTATGTTACATACTCCCAATGGGAGTGCTTCCTACACATTTGTCTAACATCATCTCTATGACTATACTTTTGTCACACAATGCCTTAACTTTACTTCTCTTTAAGATTTAACATTACATCTGCTATACTTCTCTCAATGTAGGGAGGCTACATGACTCCAGATCACATCTCTCTGGCTCGCTCTCTCCTCTACTCCCTACTGGGTGACATCAGGAGAGAGGCTGTCCCCCTTGTGGATGCCTTTGATGTCCCAGATGAGATATTGAACTCTGCACTTGGTCGCTATGACGGTGATGTGTACCGCCATCTTTATGAGTGGGCACAGAGAGCACCTCGTAATAGGAAGAAGGTAGGGACACTGGGGGACTGGAAGAAGGTAGGGACACTGGGGGACTGGAAGTGTCCATATTTTGAAAGTACATAATTTGGGACATGTTATACTTTTACTTGTGTGATTCAGTGTTCCCTCCTCAGGTCCATGATATCTACCACAAATATCTCAAGAAACTATTGAAGGCTAAATTATGAGTGCATGTATGGAGTGGATATTGTTGTCATTAGCCACTACACCACTGCGACATCCCAATTATTCGTTTAATTGCGTCTTTTCCGCCCCCGCAACACGAGGCTAGTGTAGTGTTATGATGCGCCGGAAGCGGGTGCGCGTGACGTAATAACATGAAATTACACGTGTGTAGTTCCCTTCCCTATAAATAGCCAAGATTGCGAGGAACATTTCAGTCGCGACGTCGCGCGTTTGGCTGAAAATCTCCATTTCGAATTGAGTCCAGTATCCTCATGGCGGTATTCAGAGGTTGCTATAACTGCTTGCGGCATCTCGCTACATTGATATTCGTTGCTTTCGGATGGTTGCTGCAAGAAATGAGCCGACCGATGTCCGAGACTGCAGCTGGAGCTAGGTCTCCTTCTGAGCTGGTGAGTATGATCGCATTGCGCATTCAAAAAAGCATAGATACTATATTAGTATCTATGATAAAAGTTGCACGCTCGTTTTAACACTGCATGGATATTACGTGTGAATAAGCTTACATGTCTGGCAATTGTCTGGCCCCACCAGATATGTTTTTTTTCATGTAGTAATGTACAGTATTTTGTGTCAGTCTTCAAGATATACATGTAAAAATTATTCTAACTACATTTGTACTGTGTGTGATTGACTATTACTGCAACTCCAGGTGATTGCCAGGACTGTGGCTATCATTCCCACTGATGTCCTGGACAGTGACTCAGGATGGGCAGCTGCTGGAGAACTGGTTAGTCTTAAAATACACAATGGCAACAGCTTGACAGCAGGACAGTTTGTTTTGCCAATGTCCAGTATTAATTTTGATATGGGGAGTTATGGAATGTATTTTATGAGGTCTACCAGCAATTGTATTCACAGTCCTATGAATACTACATAACTTAGCACTAAGTTGACTTAGTGCATAAGTTGATAACTTTTTAGTAGTATTCAATACATATATCCCAGGTTACCCTCAGTGGCAGTGTTGCTGTGTTCCCTTACAATGGCTCTCTGATCAATCTCAATGTGTCTGAGACGAGAACTGGCTGGGTCACTGTGGCTACTGAGGAGACAGATCACAGCCATGTGGATGATGAACTAGTGACAGGACACAGATGAACAGTTGACTGAACATTAATTTATACTGCTATATATGGTGTGTGGATATTCTCCAAGAGATTAATACAAATGCATATATCACTAAAAATCCTGTATGATAAAAATTGTCATTACGTTTGTAGTGTGTACAAACATTGAATTATTTGTTACTAACATACAATGACATGTGATATACTTGGCATGTTCATGTCAGTCACTGTTCTCCTCTGGCCCCTCCCCCTCCCCCTCCCCCTCCTCCCTCGTCACTGATGTTCATCTCCTGTAACATCTCCTCCAGACCCACTCGAGGTACCTCCTCACTTACATCTCCATCTTCCAGAGGAACAGTCCTCAGAGATGGGTCTGAGGGGGAGGGAATGACATACAGACCCTGACATGCAGTAGTCACATAAACATTTATCACCTTCATAACCATCTGTGAATACTATTATGTGATGTGCTAGTTCACCACACACTATATATGGTTATTGGAAGATACTGTACCACATGTTTCACAATGCAGTACTATTGGGTGGGAGTTTTCTGGCCATTAAAAGTAAGTTTCATATGTAACAGCCCTCACCTAGTTGGGACCACTACTGTCTACAGACTGACTTACTGAAGTAGATGTTGACACTGTTCCTGTAGCTCCTGTCCTCCTCAAGGTCCTCCAGAAACTCTCGGTAGTCCTGCTCTGCTGCCTCCTGATTGGCTGTTGCCATGGCAGCATCCATCTCCCTGTCGATCATCTGCAGCTGCCAGTTCCTCTGTTTATGTCTCTTCTGTCGGTCCCCATAGCTCTTTTTAATGAGCACCTAACACAATTAGAACAGCACATAACTCAGAGTCACGGCAGTGTGTCCTTATCAAACCCCACATAACAATTTTATCCCAGCCATAATGTCAGATTACCTTACTCAAAATATGGCCCACTGCATCATGAATTTCGTTTGACATGAATAAAGCCCTTGTCAGTTGACACATGTACATGAAACTATGTGCTAGCACACTAGCCAAACAGGAATTTCATAAAGAATATAAAAAGAAACCCACCCATTAACCCACTACATACAAGCGTCACATATATAAGAGTAGGACACTGAATGCCCAGCCTTGAGAACTGGGAATGGTGGGTTAAAGATCTTTGATGGTACCAACTCTCCCCACACATCCAGTGTCCAAACTCTCACCAACAAACTAACACACCTGTGGCTCACTAACAGACAAATACACAGAGACACACAATCAACCAGAGAATGGAGCTCACTCAGGTGCAAACATACTGAATGTGGAGAACTGCTACCTACAATGTATGAGTAACTATATTCATAGGGAGTCAAATCTCCAGTAGCTACAAAGTGTACCACACATTATGCACAGTTCCAAGTGAAATATTTAGGCTTTGCATTTCACAACACAATCTTTGTCACACAACCCTCCATTTCTGGTCTTCTGCTGGCTACAACTACTCCTTCCACTACAAGTCATATGCTGGCTACAACTACTCCTTCCACTACAAGTCATATGCTTAGCTGGGTGGTAGCCCAAACACGCACATTATGAATCTCATTACATGATTATCTCTGCTGGGAAATGGAATCACAGAAACAGTCTGATTCTGAATAGGGATGTCATGTTATTTTGCAATTTAACTGACTTACGTTAAGCCCAAACATTGAGCTACACCTACATCCTATATAACAGGTCTTATAGGATGTAGGAGTAGCTCAATGTTTGTGCACCAACAACAGAACATTATTCGTAGTGGTCTTATATAGGACATATGTAGCAAAATGTTTGTGCAATTTTGGCCTGTGTAGTGTTGCAGGAGTGCCAAAAACTGCTTACATTTTGCTAGACAGGAAATACATGCAATATGTTTTGGTCATCAATATTCACCTAACAATACTCCCTTGGAGGGGGTCATACCAAACTGCAGGAACTTCTCCACTGAATTCTCCACTGGATACTACTGTATCACATCAGGTATATCTGCTACCTTCCAAATTAGGCACATTAATTAGCCTTGGACATTAACAATAGTGTGTTGTTCCCTCCCCCATAGTACGCAGCCACAGTCAGCATATATACATTCCCTGATGGTTTGTAGGTTATAACTTGTCATTTTCCCTAAAGGAAAAGGTGGTTCAGTTTTCCTCGGGCATTCCACAACTTGTTTGGACACAAGTCACACATGCTCAGAATACCAAAGCAATTAATGATGCCAACATAGCATACATGGTACACTTACAAGAGGCTGACCAGGGACCTGGGTCAATGATGTAACCAGTTTTACTTGGCAGCATTTCAAATTTGTTCAATGGGGTGTTTCGTTATTTTAATGTATTTTGTTTAAGGCTAGTATATATGTATAATGTCTTGCTTCCTTGACATACACAGTCTCACCTTGCAGTGACTGAGGGTCAGTGATGTGGAGGGAGGTAGTGACTCTGGTACAGAGGACAAGAGAGATGTATGAGCCATACATAATTGTTATTATAGCATCATAAATCATCGTCAAGGATGTTTGCTTATGATTTTGCATTACCTCAAATGGTATTCTCTCTACACACTTGAACTTAATAGTGCTATCCACTTCTACTTCAACTGTCACAGCCTATTACATACTGGGACTATCTCCACACTGAATGTGTGTTTGTATTGGAATGTGTTGCTATGGATATCATGTGATACCAGCTCCTGGGACATCTTATATCTGAGGGAGAGAGAGGGAGAGTGTGTGTGTGTGTGTGTGTGTGTGTGTGTGTGTGTGTGTGTGTGTGTGTGTGTGTGTGTGTGTGTGTGTGTGTGTGTGTGTGTGTGTGTGTGTGTGTGTGTGTGTGTGTGTGTAAGGGGGAGGGAGGGAGAGAGGAAGTATCCACTAACCTGCAAGGAACAACAGTTTGTAAGAAGTCCACCATCTTCCTTGCCTCCTGTCTCTGTGCAAAGAAGAAGTCCAGCCCATCACTAGCCTCCCTCACCTTCACAGCTGTGGTGTGCATACGATGCTTTAGAATGAGCTGCTCCAGATAGAGAAATGTCTTCTTATGGGAAGTCTGGAGGGGAGAGAGGGGAAGAAGGGAGAGAGGGGAAGATGGACGAACATGCAATTGAACATACTATACGATGATGTGATATAATACCAAAATGTTATAAAGAGTACGTGACAATGAATAACACATAAATAAAAACACACATGCATATATTTCATGGGTCCAACGGTGAACATAATTATATATATTGATGCCTGAACAGTGCCTGAACTGCCCAAAAAGTAGTTGAGGTGTCCACTTCAGAAGTGTATGCTGTCCAAAACTGTCACATATTTGTGTACACTGTATTAGCTCTGAAATCAGCTGGGGGACTTCTCAACAAGAGATATTCCTCTACAGTGATTGTATAAGCTAATCTCTTCTGAGAGGTTCAGTCACTTACCATCTGTATAGAGTGGTGGGCTATAAATAGAAGTTATTCTCTCATCGATAGCATCTCTGGCTACCTCAGGGATACACCACAGGAATGAGCCATTGTGGGTGCCAGAGAGGCCTGTAACTGTAGTCAGTGGAATGGTGGGTCTGTAGTGGTGGGAAGAAAGGTTTAATGTCCTCCTGTCAGTAGTTAAGGTACATGTATATGGAACATGTCAATTACCATAGGCAGGTAGGACAGTTGCCCCACCATTTTTTGACATCAGTAACTTAGTGTAGTGCAGTTAGGCCATACAAACTAGATTCCTTGTTTCGCATCAGCCTATTTCTAAATTTAGGCGCGGGCGGGCGGTCATTTTTCATTATTCATTATTATGCGCTATATACGTTGGACGTTAGACTAACACGTGAGAAGCGCATGACTAGGAGAAGGGGGTGTGGTCACGGGCTGGAATAAGCATAATGACCTTTGGTGCGGTATGGCGGAGGGGCGCGCGGGCGGTGATGCGAAACAAGGAATCTAGTTTGTATGGCCTAATATGGTGTCACTGTGTAGCCTGGGAACGAGGCTAGTTATAGCCTTCGCCTGATTATTCTAGTTACCCCCCTAGTGTGGTGTCATCTCTTCCTCCCCAACCTACATGTATATCTGCCTTCTCTTTTAGGTGGAAAACCACTACCTCCCCTCACATTCTCAATCTCTCAATATCCATATATACCTCCAAGTCCTTGGCCATGTCTTCGTAACAGTATAGACACAGGTAACGACACGATATCCACACACGTAGGGCAGGCCTCGACGGTACATGACCCACACATCACCCTCGAAGTGTACCGACACTCACCGACTTCGACCTGCATATCACTGTAAGGTTACTCCGACCGTTGACGGGTAGATTCTACTGTCGACTGAGTGCGTGCCCACATATCGCCGTCACACAAACAGAATAAGGCGCTGAATGGTACAAATTCAGTAATTCCGCGTAACTTCCGCTTCAATGTGCCTATAAAACTGGACTGAGCTGTCCGAGCGTAGTGTAACATTCGGATTTCGATCCCACCACTATCCTCATGGAGCTATACAGACGTTGCTGTAACTGCTTGCGGCATCTCGCTACATTGATATTCGCTGCTTTCGGCTGGTTGCTGCAAGAAATAAGTGGACCGACGTCCGAGACTGCAGCTGGAGCTAGGTCCGAGCTGGTAAGTATGACCGCGCCGTTGCCGCGGTGCATGTGGACGACTGTTTTGCGTGTAAATAACACTTACCTTGAATGATTTCTCTGTGCGGCGAAGCTTACATGTAGTATAACTAGAAAGCCTATTCAGAATACTGCCTCCTGTCAAAAAATATTTCACAAAGGCACAACGTTTTGTGGCACTGTCTTCAAGATATACATGTCACGTAATAACTAATTACTGTGTGTGTGATTGATTATTACTGCAACTCCAGGTAATTGCCAGGACTGTGGCTACCACTGATGTCCTGGACAATGGCTCTGGACAGACAGCTGCTGGAGAACTGGTTAGTGTTAATGCAGAATACAAGGACTTAGCAGAATACTTTGTTTGACCACAACGCCCATATGAAGTGGTATTGTATCCCCAGGTCACCAGCAGTAGCAGTGTACCTGTGTTGCCTTACAGTGCATCTCTGATTAACCTTGATGTATCTGAGACAAGGGGAACTGGCTCAGGACAGACAGCTGCTGGAGAACTGGTTAGTCTTAAATGAAGAATTAGCAGAATAGTTTGGGCACAATGTCCACATGTATTCATGCATAACCTATGAAACTCCTGGTACATCTATCCAGGTAACCCTCAGTGGTGGTGTACCTGTGTCCCCTTACAATTCCTCTCTGATCAACCTTGATGTAGTTGAGACAAGGGGAACTGGCTTACAGGAAGCTGCTGGAGAACTGGTTAGTCTTAAAATGCAGAATGCAAGGACTTAGCAGGCCACAACTTTCACATTATGAATACATATATCCCAGGTTACCCTCAGTGGAGGTGTTCCTGTGTTCCCTTACAATGGCTCTCTGATCAATCTTGATGTATCTGTGGCAAGGACAACTGCTGAGGAGACAGATCACAGCCATGTGGATGATGAACTTGTGACTGGACACAGATGAACAGTTGACTCTGAACACTAATATATACTGCTGCTGTTGTGTGTGAATATTCTCCAAGAGATTGTCAATACAAATGTACAAAATCCTGTACAGTTGAAATTGTTTTTGTTTGTAATGTGTACAAACATTGAATATTTATATATACAATGATGTGATGATATACTTGCATGTCCATGACTGTCACTGTTCTCCTCTGGCCCCTCCTCCCTCGTCACTGATGTTCATCTCCTGTAACATCTCCTCCAGACCCACTCGAGGTACCTCCTCACTTACATCTCCATCTTCCAGAGGAACAGTCCTCAGAGATGGGTCTGAGGGTGAGAGTGAAGTGGTCACAACTATGGAAAATACACCCACTTTGACCACAAGTTCATAACTGTACCAACTCCACTAGTCAGCAAAAGACAATTAGTACATGTATACTTATCAGATGGCCCATCAGGCTTCAGTACACATTAGTACAATTGAAAATTCACAAACGTGGAGGGTGAGTGCAGTTCTAAGGGGGTGAGAGGGAATGTCACAACTTGTAACGGCCAAAGAAACTCCCACCCAATGGACACTACACTAACAACCCAGTAGGCCTGAGGCTATTATGCTAATTTTTTCCCCTATTATTCTATTCTGCACTTCTTTTGATTCTACCCATTTATTCTCCTATATCCTGCCCATTATTCTGTAGTTATTGTCAATAAAAAGGACACATGACAAGACAAATCAATGACGCTTGTTATATATTGTAACATAATTATTGAGGACCAACGTAGTCCTGCAATGTAAACGCACCAGAAGTAGAGGATCGTGAGTTGGAACCAGCGGAAGACATAGTCCAAATAGTGTGTAGAAAATCATCAACTGTATGCATAACTGCGCTGCATGTACATTTACTATACTGTCATATGATCAACCGCGCGCTATATGTGCGCGCGCATGTGACATTTCCGCATAATTATTCCAGCACTATTCCGGACTCCTTTACCTACCTATTATTCCAAGTTTTATGCCTGCATGGCCTACAACCCAGACTGTGTACAGCAAATCTCAACACTCTTGTAACACTTCAAAATGCACAGAAAAGTACTTTTGGTGGGACACATGACTTGTGTGAGTTTAGATTGTTATCTGTAAACCCACAATTAGGTAGTACACAAACAGTAATGGAATGCCAAGTATTCATGGAACAACCAGACCAGACTTACATTAACTTCATGGTAGCTTTCTGCTACCCATTTGACAAGGGAACTGAACATGTTGGTAAGAAGTTGAACTGAAGGCAGTGTTCAGACCATCAGGTGGAGGACACCAAGTCCGGGCTAGAGACATCGCCAACAGCTATAAAAGTACGTATGTTGTGTGTTCAATGTATACTTTTTGATAAGGGGGGGCGCTGCCTCCACTAGACCTTTCCATGAGGCCTCCCCACTCTGGAGCCACTCCATCAGGGACAGGGCTGGGCAGATATCAGAAGTGCGGATCTGATCTAGTCCTCTCACACTGAGTTGTATGGAGAGAGCAGTCCACCTGGCTGACAGCAGGTGGACTGCTCTATAGAGCAGAGGCAGAGACAGCATGTCAAAACTGGGGGGGCTCGGCGTTCATGAAGTGGTGGGGTTATTACATTCATTCTAAATACATCCAGCATAGGCTATTACATTCTTCATGACAACCTCCAATTTTTTGGGGGGGGGGGGCTCAGCCCCCCCTTATCAAAAGTGGGGGGGCTCAAGCCCCCCTGCCCCCCCAGGTTCTCTGCCTCTGCATACAGACCCTGACATGCAGTAGTCACATACATGTAACCTAAAACACTTTGTGTACTCTTGGCAGGACCATATTATAGGACTGATTAATGTATTCATTGAACACCCACTGAACACATTTTATCACAGGCTGCTGGTTGTGTGCTGGTTGTGGAATGTCATACCTGTATGACATGCAGTTTAGTCCCTCTGGATGGTAAGTCAGTATGTCATGTTCATACAACATGCACTACAGTAGGAAAGGTCAATGAATACATTAATCAGGAGTCCTATAATGGTCATACCAGTAGTACACAAAGTGTTTCAGTGTGTCTGCCTCAGAAGAGGACACAATGCAGTTCCCATTGGGTGGGTATTTTCTGGCCATTAAAAGTATGATTGATATGTAGAAATAGGATAGCCCTCACCTAGCTGGGACCTCTACTGTCTACAGACTGACTCACTGAAGTAGATGTTGACACTGTTCCTGTAGCTCCTGTCCTCCTCAAGGTCCTCCAGAAACTCCCGGTAGTCCTGCTCTGCTGCCTCCTGATTGGCTGTTGCCATGGCAGCATCCATCTCCCTGTCTATCATCTGCAGCTGCCAGTTCCTCTGTTTATGTCTCTTCTGTCGGTCCCCATAGCTCTTTTTAATGAGCACCTAACACAACAGTAAGGTTGACAACTAGAGATCATTACACAGTCACCTCACATTGGGAAGTTTCATACAGAGTGCATGCCTAGCACACCCTGCCTCAAATAGGGTACACACTCCACCGCCCACTGCATTACACAGGGCATTCTAGAAATCAAAGCTATGGTGTATGTGTGGTGGTGTCATTTTTCCATTAATATAAACATGAAAAAATGACAACAGAAGACATTGAGTAAACTTGGAAACACAACGAAACTGAATTAAGTAGTTAGGGTGTCATACTATATGGTATTGACTGAATGGCAGTATTCACCTGCCACATCAGGTACATCTGTTGCCTTCATGTTGTCCAAGTTAGGATCATTCACGTTAGCCGGGGGATATGTACTTACATGGAGGAGCTTGCCCTCCAAAACCCAGAGGCTGCTGAGTTCTCTTCCACGTGTCATAGTCCTTCTGTACGGTCTGGATTAGACTCTCACACAACTTGCGGGCGCTTGGACATGTCAAACCTAAGGGAGAGTCAACTCATTAGTTGTGCAGTAGGAGGCAAATATTGATGGTAAACAATCAGGTTTGAAATACCCAAACATGTGCCTTATAGCTAGCGTCATCTCCCAGGAGATGTGAATATGATTATAATGTGATGAATCTCATTATGAGGCATTTCTTACTTATGTACTTACTTATGTGTGTACTTATGTAAACACAGAAGTGTTAAGGACTGATACCATTTCTGGATAAGCATCTTGCAATCTAGCCCTAATCCCAGGATGTGGTTGAGGATGAAAGCAAAACTTGAATGTAAACACAACACACTACCAGGTTCAGTAGTAGTGTTGGCATCTGTGGAAGTGTTGGCATCTCTGGAAGTGTTGGCATCTGTGGAAGTGTTGGCATCTCTGGAAGTGTTGGCATCTGTGGAAGTGTTGGCATCTCTGGAAGTGTTGGAATCTGTGGAAGTGTTGGTTAGCGTACTTATGTAAACATGGATGTGTTCCCTACTTAGACAGTCCTTTCCCAACACCATGTACTAGTACTACTGGTATGTGTCCACAGAATCGTCATGGTTACTAATGTAGGGAATAAACATACAGAACCCACCACTAGGGGTTGACAAAATATGCTAGCATAATTTTTTGACTAATAGATGCTAGTGATTAATAGGCAAAGATTGCTTTACATTACGTCATTTCAGTAATACTTCAATATAGAAGGTATTATAATAATTTTGTTATGTGTTCTCGTCAAAATATTGTTTGAATAATGTTTGAATAATAGGCAGATTTTCTTAGCATAAAAGAATAGAATTATAGGCCCAAAAATTAGCATATTTTGTCAACCCCTAGTGAGAGACTTGAGAGTGAATTTCATACTGACTACCACAAGGCTATTCAAGCCCTACTATGGTGAGTCCATCCAGGGTGAATACCATTCATACACATGCCTAAATACATTTGAAGTTTTTGTAATGTCTTTTAAGAAAATTAGTTCATGAATACATCGATCAGGAGTCCTATTTTTGGTCATACCAGTACACAAAGTGTTTGTTGTCAGTACAGTTCCCATTGGGTGGGAATTTTCTTTGGCCATTAAAAATTAAGCTTGATATGAAGACAGAAATAGGATAGCCCTCACCTAGTTGAGACCTCTACTGTCTACAGACTGACTCACTGAAGTAGATGTTGACACTGTTCCTGTACCTCCTGTCCTCCTCAAGGTCCTCCAGAAACTCTCGGTAGTCCTGCTCTGCTGCCTCCTGATTGGCTGTTGCCATGGCAGCATCCATCTCCCTGTCGATCATCTGCAGCTGCCAGTTCCTCTGTTTATGTCTCTTCTGTCGGTCCCCATAGCTCTTTTTAATGAGCACCTAACACAATGGGAAGACAGCACATAACTCAGAGTCGCAGCAGCTGTGTCCCTATTACACCCCACATAACAACTCTAGATCTACTCACATTCAATAATTTTGTGTCATAAAACTCATGTCCTTCAGAGGGGCACATGTACCATTCATGAATAAAGCAGTAATGTGTAGAGGGAGCACTAACAGTATATAGGGCATCCTTGCTGGAATGAAAGTTACTTCCAAGTCTCTTCCATGGAGTGTTAGTGCTCACTCTATTGTACATATCAAATATATAGGAGATATCCCTACCTTTTCACTGAGATTAGTGGTGCTGGTGGGTGTGTCAATGGGTGTGGCTTTCCCGATGTGCCGTACATAGTACATGTACATAAGACAGTTGACTAATTATATGGTATGGCATTATTTATTGTACAATGCCATACCATATAATTAGTCAACTGTCTTATGTACATGTACTATGTAGTACTTTCATAAAACAGTAGGTAGGTATGGAAACACACCTCCAGAGGTAAGCCTCTTTATACATTAAGAAACCTCCATACATGTAACACCATCCCAGCCACTAGGTCACAAAGCTATGTCCTCTCACCTTGAAGTGACTGAGGGTCAGTGATGTGGAGGGAGGTAGTGACTCTGGTACAAACACTGGGACATATGGCCGAGGGAACGGGACACCACTAAAGCAACTTATGTGTGATTAGATAAGAGCCATTAGGTTATGGCTATATTCTTACATTCTTTATACATATGACTCATTATATTATGTGAGTCATATACACGTGATGACGTGTAATACCACCAACTCCCCCCCCCCCCACCAGAATGAGGTGGTATGTCTCCCTCTAAAGCTGAGGGGTGAATCAGTATAATGAATCTCATTATGTTGGCAATGCTGGAACATGAATGTGAGCACTCACATTCATGTCCAGCATCATTACATCATAATCACATTCTTTGCAGAGAGCTATTATACTCTAATGAATGCACTAAAGTGGTCTTCACTGTTATCCAGTTTCTTATCAAGAGATCACTACCCATGCACAAGCACATGTACAATGAACAGTGTGTAGCCTTCTGTTGTTTTAATTTCCTGACTAGTTTACCAACTGATGATAAAGACAAAGAATTAGCCTTTATTTCTTTCGGAATAATAGGTAAGCTTTTACAAAAGAATAGGCAAAAATTTAGGTCATGTGACACCTGCATGTTAATTTACAGTTAGCTAGAGCCTCGAGAGTGGCTTTCTCTGTATAAATGACTTATCAGACGAACAAGCATCCCCTTTGGGCAAGAAATGATTGTTTTGTTTGAATGCTGAACACTGCGTCTCCATCTCTGCGGTTATGTAGAAGAGGCTATGAGAGGTTGTAGCAGTTGAATGATGGTTTTTGTGGATAAAAGAATAATAGGGAAAAGAAAAAAGAATTTGGGAATAGAATAACAGGTTTAAAAAAAGAATAATGTTCGCATCCCTATCTTAATGTCTAGCAGTGCTTAGTAAGCAAGTGTGATACCTTTATATATAGCAAGACTGAGGATACATATGGCTGAATGTAGTGGGATATGTCCATATGGTGATGTGAGAGATGAAGTAGTGGGTGTTGGTATGTTCCTCTCCAGGTACCTCAACAAGCTGTCTCCAGTCGTCTCCCCTCGGCCCATCTCCCAGCCAATGTGTGTTACCTAGCAACTGACTACCCCACCCACGTGTCCTGTGGCGTCCACTCCGTCCACCAGTTGGAGGATCCTCACACCCAGCTGGAGGCCTACAGACAGTGTGCCCACAGGTACAGTGGTACAGTGGGTACAGTGGTCACCCTCTGATGAGGACACCTCAATGAACAGGACACCTTTTGTTGTCCCAAATACATTGTTTGAGTACCTTTTAACCTCTGAAATCAGGACACCTCACTAATCAGGACGCCTCACTTATCAGGACACCTCACTAATCAGGACACTCCACTAATCAGGACACCTCACTAATCAGGACACTCCACTAATCAGGACACCTCACTAATCAGGACACCTCACTAATCAGGACACCTCACTAATCAGGACACTTTGTTATATACATGTACATACACCACATATACCATGATGTAAGCTGTATAAGAGTGTAGTAGTCCCCAGTTTCATAATGAGTATATATCATGTATTATGTACCCCTTTTCAGACATATGTCATGTCTATATGTCTACAATGAATTACTGTGTGTGTGTGTGTGTGTGTGTGTGTGTGTGTGTGTGTGTGTGTGTGTGTGTGTGTGTGTGTGTGTGCACACGCAGGATGGTGGGTGTGGCTAACTCCACCTACCAGCAAGCACTGTCCAGAGGCCTGACTCAGTCTCAGGCATGGAATGTCTCTACAGTGGACTGGACTGTGGATGCTATAAGTACAGTGGTACAATGAATGAACATGTTTAGGCAGCAATGGCTGTGCTTTAATGAAGTAATCAGTACTCGTTTACACATCACATCAGATATGTATACAATGGCATATCTGACACAGCAGCTCAACATTTCCTCCCCCAGGCTCACTGTTACTATGTGGTGCTAATAGCAATACCTTATCGGATTGTACACACTTGTCCCATTGGAGATGCTACCATATGCACATTCACTATACTGAATCCAGAGTACATAGCTTCCACTAGCTGTGCTCCCACAGTCCCAGCTCAACTCCCATGGGAGTAGCTCCTATGTCACCCAGACATAAGCTATAAATATATAAAACGTTTGCAAAATGAATTCATGCAATTCCGTATATGTACAATATTACATCTGCTATACTTCTCTTAATGTAGGGAGGCTACATGACTACAGATCACATCTCCCTGGCCCACTCTCTCCTCTACTCCCTACTGGGTGACATCAGGAGAGAGTCTGTCCCCCTTGTGGATCACTGTGCACTACTGTGCACTGACTGTTTTACTCCCTTGCGACTTACCATTCCTTATCAGTACCAGTTCTTGTCCAAAGTAAGCTTTTGTGAGTAAAGTGAGTAAGAAGGCAGCAATTGGCCTCTCCAGGAAAGACCATCTGTCTTTAGCCTCCTCTTAGTAGTATGTCTCTTTTTGTTTAGGAAATTGCACCACTAATAAACAGGATACACTGGATTTCAGGTTCGTTGTTTCCATTGACGGCTGCACATGCGCATTAGGCTGACTGTATTTGGTCTCATCTATAGGCAGATAGCATAGTGTGTCAGGTAGACTATCCAGTAAAAGGGCTACTCAACCATGCACGGTATGGGACAACTGACCTAATATCCAGTGTATTGGATGGTTCTAAATTTACACACACCATACTTGATACGCCCAATTACGAGTGCATGTATGGAGTGGATATTGCCACTACTGTGACTGTGTCACAGCCGACATTCGTTTTTGTTATGATGTAAATTTGCATGGAATCCGCGGAATCCGGCCGGAAGCGCGATCCACCGCGCGCAGTATATAAATCAGAGAACGTTAGCAGTCGATAAGAAACGTGCAACCTCAGTTAGCTGTAAAATAGTTTCTAGCCCAAATTGTTCGAGTTTGAGTCCAGTATGTACATGGAGATATTCAGACGTGGCTATAACTGCGTGCGGCATTTCACTACATTGATATTCGTTGCTTTCGGCTGGTTGGTGCAAAAAATTGGGGGCCGACCCATGTCGGAGACTGCTACTGGAGCTAGTTCTCCCTCCGAGCTGGTGAGTATGGCCGCACCGTTTAATTTTGCAGCATTCATAAAAGTTGCATGGCTCGTTTTAAAGTTAACACACTTTGCGTGTAAATAAACATTTTACCAGCTAGCTCTCGGGAAGAAATTTTTCTGTGCGTAAGCTTACATACAGTAGTGCATGTAATTTGTGTCACAGTCAATTATTCCAACTATATACTGTGTGTGTGATGGACTATTACAATTCTGCAACTCCAGGTGATTGCCAGGACTGTGGCTACTGTCATTCCCACTGATGTCCTGGACAGATCCTCAGGACGGGCAGCTGTTGGAGAACTGGTTAGTCTTAAAATGCACAATGGCAACAGCTAGACAGCAGTTTGTTTCCCTGCACCACAAATGCCCTAATGACATGCGGAATTCCTAATACCTTAAACTTATTAGTATACCTTAATAACCTATGAATACATTTATCCCAGGTTAGTGGTGGTGCTATTGTGTTGTCCTACAATTCCTCTCTGATCAACCTTGATGTATCTGTGGCAAGGACAACTGGCTGGGTCACTGTGGCTACTGAGGAGACAGATCACAGCCATGTGGATGAACTTGAGACAGGACACAGATGAACAGTTGACTCTGAACACTAATTTATACTGTTGTGTGTGAATATTCTCCAAGAGATTGTCAATACAAAAGTAATGTACAGAACAATAAAAATCCTGTACAGTTAAAATTGTCATTATGTGTACAAACATTGAATATTTGTTACTAACATACAATGATGTGATGATATACTTGAATGTTCATGTCAGTCACTGTTCTCCTCTGGCCCCTCCCCCTCCTCCCTCGTCACTGATGTTCATCTCCTGCAACATCTCCTCCAGACCCACTCGAGGTACCTCCTCACTTACATCTCCATCTTCCAGAGGAACAGTCCTCAGAGATGGGTCTACGGCCAAATAGAATTTCCATTACTATCACCTACTCATAAGCTCTATTAGAGTACGGTAGTATGAAATCCATTGATTTGATTGGTTGATGTGATGAACAATATTTTACTTAGTTTCCTCCATGATGAAACTATCTAATAGTGTTTAACCTTCTTAGTTTCTCCCCTTTGGGCACGTTTTCATGTGCGTTCATGTTAAATTCACGTTCAAAGTAGCGTTGCGTCTTGTATGGTTGCCATCAGGCCCTGGGCTGTGGCGTTTGGAGCGTAGCGAGGAACGCCACAGCCCAGGGCCTTAGACTTTCTAAATCACGTAGTTTCCTGGGCTCGTCGTCTAACTATTATTTAGGTTCTTATCAGGTGCTGGGTACACCCATCTGAGACAGTTGTACATGTTTATGTATACTGTGCCTTGAGATGGTTGTCAAATGCACTGCAGTTGTAGGACGACTCTGTGATTAACTTAGTCACAAACTTATAGCTAAGGGCATTGTTGTATAAGTTTACATAGGTGGCCACATGCCACTTGAGAGCCTGTCTACTTCCGGCATACTTCTCTTTGTACACTGACAAGGAGCCTGCAACATACTGTAAACACTTGGAGCTGTCATGGACTTATCAGATGGCCCTAATCTACTGACTAGTACACAAAGTGTTTCAGTTGTTACACAATGCAGTTCCCTTTGGGGAGTTTCTATTACATTGTATATAGGTTAGCCATCACTAGTCAGACTGACTCACTGAAGTAGATGTTGACACTGTTCCTGTAGCTCCTGTCCTCCTCAAGGTCCTCCAGAAACTCCCGGTAGTCCTGCTCTGCTGCCTCCTGATTGGCTGTTGCCATGGCAGCATCCATCTCCCTGTCTATCATCTGCAGCTGCCAGTTCCTCTGTTTATGTCTCTTCTGTCGGTCCCCATAACTCTTTTTAATGAGCACCTAACACAACAGTAAGGTGGTTAACTAGAGATCACACCTTGCATTGGGAAATTTTCCTGCAGAGTGGCTAGGAGTCCTAGCACTCAATGAAGGCTCCGTCTCACATATCAATGTCAATCAAACCACTTACACAAGGAATTCTGTGTGTACACAGAGTATACGTGAACAAAATGACAACAATGACTTATCCACAATAGTGGGACTTGCATGGGCATTTAGGCACTCATACTAACACTGCCTATGGAATTGAATTGATATGATAGACAGTATTCACCTACCACATCAGGTATATCTGCTGCCTTCATCTTGTCCAAGTTAGGATCATTCAAATTAGCCTTGGACATGTCAAACCTAATGAAGAGTCAACTCATTAGTTGTGCAGTAGGAGGCAAATATTGATACCTGCACAATGTGGAACTGGTACTGTTACAAAACACATTACACAACACATTTTTGGCTGGTTCTGCCGGGCCAAAAATGTGTGACTAAGTCATAATGAGAATTTAAGTCAATGCTGGGCCAGAGTTATCAAAATAATACGTTAAGTCATAATGAGATTCATCACATTATAATCATATTCAATATCCTGAGGTTAGTGTTCACTATGTACTCCTACACACTACTCATGTTTTGTAACAGTACCAGTAATACCATCAATATTTGCAACAATGATTTCCTTCCACAAGTAATGTAGGGTTTGTGCCTCGTAGAACATGAGCAAACATACTCCCTAAAACACACTTACACAGTTATTTCAACAAAGGAAATGCCTAAACCACTAGGATGTAGGTGTAATAGGGCGGGGTTTGTGGCAAGCTATGTAGTACCTACCACTAGCCAATATTTCACCTACCAAAACGCTTAGTTGCTATGGTAACATATACCAATACAACATAACCATCACTACACCACTACCAATATGCATGCAGTCCGCCACTCTCAAACACACACACACACACACACACACACACACACACACACACACACACACACCCCTCACCCCCACACAGTGTCTCCAGTGTGCAGGAGATGTCCGAGATGAGAGCGACAATGTATCTGTTTATCACTGGCTCCCAGTTCACACACAGGCACCACCCACACATCACACAACACACACTGAAAGTGAAAGAGGAACATATCAAGCACAGAAGAAAGTGTCCTGATTAGTGAGGTGTCCTCATTTCAGGGGGTCCAGATTAGATCAGGGGATCCAGATTAGAGGGGTCCATTGTACATGTCAGATATAGGAGATATGATGGTCCTACCTTTTCACTGAAATTAGTGGTGCTGGTGGGTGTGTCAGTGGGTGTGACTTTCTCAATGTGCAGTACATAGAACTCAGTCAGTTGCCGATGGTTACAGAGACTTTTAAATGGAGACCTCCAGTACACACTACTGGGGATGTCAGCAACTGGGAGAGAGGGAGAGGGAGAGCGAGAGCGAGGAGTTATGGTACCTAACTCTGTTTCCCTCCCCTCCAATGTGTATTTTACGTGAGTATCAACACAGGTGTGTATCTTTAGTAAAACTACATGTGTGACTTGACCTATGCCTATATATGAGAAAAAGGTGTTTATGTTACATACTAGCTATGCTAAGTATGTGGAGGATTGGGCAGAAGGGGGGGGGGCGAGAATGGAGAGCAATACAGTAACGTCAGCACAGCATACTGTAATGAGTAAAGTCACAATGGAGTGTCAATTCAATATAGTTAGGGATATTCACCATGTCAGCTCTCCTATACATTCTATGGTAGGTATTTATATAGAAGTTAGGTTTGGTCTGTTATAAAGTGTCAAGTACCATCCCAGCCACTAATGTCCTCTCACCTTGCAGTGACTGAGGGTCAGTGATGTGGAGGGAGGTAGTGACTCTGGTACAGAGGACAACCTGGGACATGTGGCCGAGGGAACGGGACAGCTTTAGAGGGAGACATACCACCTCATTCTGGTGGAGGGGGGGGGAGGGGAGGGGAGCAATAGTGAATATATGAGCATCATAAATCAAATTTGCATGTTTGTTTTTTGTTACATAAATCACTTCAAATTGTTTACATGCTATTACAATCACATGTTCACATTGGTGCTTCCTACTTCAACTGCCATCCTTATAAATGTACAACATATGAAGTCATAATTATGTATATGGATTTACTAAGGAAAATTGTTCTCACCACATATAGTTTTCCTTTTTAATACAACACACATTACCCACTCAATTGTGTACACACCTTGGGTACTACATACTGGGACTATCTCCACACTGAATGTGTGTTTGTATTGAAATGTGTTGCTATGGATATCATGTGACAACATCTGGGACATCTTATATCTGTGTGTGTGTGTGTGTGTGTGTGTGTGTGTGTGTGTGTGTGTGTGTGTGTGTGTGTGTGTGTGTGTGTGTGTGTGTGTGTGTGTGTGTGTGTGTGTGTGTGTGTGTGTGTGTGTGTGTGTGTGTGTGTGTGAATGTATGAAATTTGCCCTCAATGCTGCCCAGGACACCCTTCCCCACAACACAAATCTCGCCACAGGAATGTATGGAAGAGGAATATCACCATAATTGAAACTAGTGGGTGTTGACACTGGCAGCAGATTACTATGTGCATTCCCAGCTAATTCCTAAATCACATCCATGAAGGGGTGTACTATAGCATAGATCTTTAACCCACCACCCCAGTTCTCAAGGCTGGGCATCCAGATGCTTTGTCAGGAATGTAGCTGGGCAGGTTTCCTTTTCTTTCTTACTATATTCTATTGGCTAGTATGATAAGCACATGTATTTTCATGTATTTTCATGTACTATTGGTAAGCTATGAACTAAATGTATATAAGTTAGACAGCGAGTTCATGAAATCTACGTGATTTAGAAGGCCGAGGGCCTGGGCTGTAGCGTCCGAGCGTAAGGCCCTGAGGCCTTCTAAATCACGTAGATTTCTTCATTGGACGAGCCTGTCATGTCTATTGTTGTCATAAATTGCATACCGGAAGCCAGCTGATCTGGAGCGCGCATGCCTGTACGTAATTCAATCCCCTGTACGTACTGTTTCGCTGGCCGAGCCCAGTATAAAAGGCAACGGACGGTCTAGTCTGCAGAAGTCGACGTCGCCCGATCGGTCAAAACTTAGCTGTAAAACCGTTTCTAGCCCACTTGGAGTTTGAGTCCACTATCCTCATGGAGATATTCAGAGGTTGCTATAACTGCTTGCAACACGTTGTTTTCGGCTGGTTGCTGCAAGAAACGAGCCGACCGATGTCGGAGATTGCCGCTGGAGCTAGGTCCGAGCTGGTGAGTATGGCCGCGCCGTTTGCAGCATTCTTAGTTGCATGGCTCGTACAGTTTGCGTGTAAACAAACACTTTACCTGGCTCTGTTTCTACTAGGATTATTCTGTGCGTAGATAGAGCTAAACTTACACGTAGTAAAATTAATGTACAATCATGTATTTTGCGTCACTGTCCTCGCAATGTGTGTGATTGACTATTACTGCAACTCCAGGTAATTGCCAGGACTGTGGCTACTGTCATTCCCACTGATGTCCTGGACAACAGGGGACAAGAAGCTGCTGGAGAACTGGTTAGTCTTAATGCAGAATGCAAGGACTTACCTTAACTTTTCGAGTGCTGAAGTGTGCAGATTTTTACCAGAACACAAAATTACAAACCTAATTAACTGGCTTAAAATCAAAAATTTGATACCATTAATGCACATAATGCAATTGTCACCTTAAGTAACAGAACACTTGCTAGAGTAGTATTGTATTACATGTATCCCCAGGTCACCATTAGTGGAGGTGTTGATGTGTTCCCTTACAATGGCTCTCTGATCAATCTTGATGTATCTGTGGCAAGGGGAACTGGCTCAGGACAAGCAGCTGCTGGAGAACTGGTTAGTCTTAAATTAAGAATACAGAACCACATATGATGCTTCCTGCATAACTTAAATTTAGCACTAAGTTGACTTAGTGCATAAGTTGATGACTTTTTAGTAATATTCAATACATATATCCCAGGTTACCCTCAGTGGTGGTGTTGCTGTGTTCCCTTACAATGGCTCTCTGATCAATCTTGATGTATCAGAGACAAGGACAACTGGCTGGGTCACTGTAGCTGAGGAGACAGATCACAGCCATGTGGATGATGAACTTGTGACTGGACACAGATGAACAGTTGACTCTGAACATTAATTTATACTGCTATATATGGTGTATGGATATTCTCCAAGAGATTGCTAATACAAAACAATAAAAATCCTGTACAGTTAAAGTTGTTATTATGTGGAATATTTGTTACTAACATACAATGACATGTGGTGATATACTTGAATGTTCATGTCAGTCACTGTTCCCCTCTGGCCCCTCCCCCTCCCTCGTCACTGATGTTCATCTCCTGTAACATCTCCTCCAGACCCACTCGAGGTACCTCCTCACTTACATCTCCATCTTCCAGAGGAACAGTCCTCAGAGATGGATCTGAGAGGGGGAGAGGGTAGGTCTGCTGTCAATGTCACAACTTGTAATGACCAAAGAACTCCCACCCAATGGACACTACCAATGGTTTACATTGACACCACACTAACAACACAGACTGTGTATAGCAAATTCAGCACTCTTGCAACATTACAAAGTGTGGCACAGTACACCGAACAAGTACTTATGTGGATGGCCACAGATGAAGCACATTAGCTCTTTACATTGTTCCTCAAAGTATTCTCAGTACATTTATTGGAGTGGCTACCAGCTAACAGGAAGGGAGCTCCAGTCAACCAATCCTCGATGCATGCAGAATTCACTGCTGATCCAGCAGTGTGTTCCCCCGAGACTTCATACACATCCAGGGTTTATTTAGAAAACTTGACAAGGGGAGGTGAACGGCAAACATACACAAAATCTTGGGGGGGCAACATGAAAACATTAGTGGCTGTATATGAGGAGAAACATTTTTTTAAATGGCCACTCTGTATTGTATAGCCACACATTACTGATAAGCAACTAATTAGATAACTTGCTAATTAGTTGCTGGAATGTACTACCAGTCATGCTATATTCATAGCAATTCACAGTAGTTCCTAATTACATTCTTGTTAGTTATTGCACTGGCCTCTCAGGTACGGACTACACACTACCTTCTATGATACCAACACGATACATCTATTCACCTTGCAGTGACTGAGGGTCAGTGATGTGGAGGGAGGTAGTGACTCTGGTACAGAGGACAACCTGGGACATGTGGCCGAGGGAACGGGACAGCTTTAGAGGGAGACATATCACCTCATTCTGGTGGAGGGGGGGGGGGGGGGGGAGAGGGAGGGAGGGAGGGAGGGAGGTGGGAGAGGGAAAGGTGGCATTAGGTGTGCTACAGGTGGTATATTTCACCACAACAAACATCCTTATAAATGTACAACATATGACCAATATGCCAAACACAATACTGAGTCACGGACACAATCCCTGACAGAATTGAACCTGCTTACAACTGATGTCACAGGCAGAAATATGACATTGTACTGTGTCCATTACTCATCACCATAGCCTCGGTTCCAGGCCTTCCCCGCGAGTACGCGCTAATTGTACGTGGGAGCAAAACATTGAAAAGTCGGGGAAGGCCTGGGCGCAAACATCACGTGAGGTAGACGTTAGGTAGACGCCTGGCGGTGTGGCACTTTGTGTGTCCGGGTACTACAGACGACCTAATGTGGCAACTCTGGCGTGTGGTGTTTGCTCAAGAGTCGGGAATACATGGGTCATCCATTGAAGACCATCACTTGCTACTTAGTACACGTACACGAAAAGTGCCACACTGCCAGGCGTCTACCTAACTTCTACCTCACGTGACGTTTGCGCCCAGGCCTTCCCCGACTTTTCAATGTTTAATCAGTGCGTAATGAAACGCTCGCGGGGAAGGCCTGGAACCGAGGCTAATAACTGACCACAACTGATGAGGAGTCACAGCAATAGTCCACACATAGGGGGGAAGGGAAAGGAGTTATGAGGGAAAGAGGGGAAGGTGGCATTAGGTTGGCTACAGGTTGATATTTCACCACAACAAACATCCTTATAAAAGTACTCACATGTAGTATTTGGTACACATGTTGCAGATTTCAGCACTGCCACTTAAGCTCCCTTCAAATTCAATGGCTTCTAACGCAAAGGAAACTCAAATACAATACTGAGTCACATGTATAAGGAGAATGTACATCTTGAGGAAAGTTAGTCCCTCAATCACCCATCACCACATATAGAGGTGTCTCTTGTCTGTACACGCACGAGAGTAGTGTATAATGAGTCACAATTCAATTCTTCCCTCTGGAGAATGCAGACTTGTTATTGTAGGTGGTCCTAACACGGCAGATGGAATGTGAGCGTGGGCGTAATACGTGCAGTTGTCAAACCGCAAATTACTGGATCAGTAAAGACGCAGCGATATTCGAAGACTAAAGGAAGACGTACGTAGCACAGGGACTTGCTCAAGCCAGTGGGAAGGCACTAGCGTAACCCTAGGGTAGCCCTAACTGTAACGTAGCCAGCTGCCTTAGACGATCACAAAACCTGGTTGCTAACCTCGTCCCTATCTAACTCTAGTCTCGCCCGGCCTAGCACTAACGTAGCCCTAGACGAGGCCACAAAACCGAGGACCAACATCCCTCTCGGAATGAATTCACCCTGACTGTGACAGCACACAAACACATCTCGACCTCTGAATAGCGATGTGATTGCTTCTCCTTATAAAGAGACAGAATACCAGTGGCATTGCACGCGTTTTTTAGCCCTTTCTGAACGGCAACCTCAGAAAAACCGCCATGATCAAAGTGCAGTGCTAGCTAATTACATTCCACTCTAACCGCGCCAACATTCCAGCCCTTGCCCGAGCTAGACCTACTCGATGTGCCAGACCCTTTCCTTCGTTTTTCCCCACCCCCTACTTCCTGTGTTTATTGCGCAAGCGCGGAAAGGGTCTGGGGCCGAGACTAGTGCGTGCCCACACATCATGATGCTATGCGCGAATACTTCCGGTATTATCCAGGAAGTAGTTTTGCGGAAGTGCGCCCCATACGTCAGTACGTGTACTTAGCGCTTTCGCGTTCGTACCCATAAGTGTACTGTAGCGCCCCATAAGTGTATATACTGTAGCGCCCCATAAGTGTACTGTAGCGCTTTCGTACGCTATAAAAGTTTCATTCAAGACCACATCATCATTCGCCGCTATCCTCATGGAGCTATTCAGACGTTGCTGTAACTGCTTGCGGCATCTCGCTACATTGATATTCGCTGCTTTCGGCTGGTTACTGCAAGAAATGAGCCGACCGATGTCCGAGACTGCAGCTGGAGCTAGCGAGCTGGTGAGTAGAATCTGGGGCCGCGCCGTTGCACTGTTTGCGTGTACTTACCTGGGATGATTTCTCTGTGCGAAGCTTACATGTAGTATTACTAGAAAGCCTATTCAGAATACTGCCTCCTGTCAAAAAATATATATTTCAAACACACAACGTTTTGTGTCCGCACATCTTCAAAATATACATGTAATAACTATTCCAACTACTGTGTGTGTGATTGACTATTACTGTAACTCCAGGTAATTGCCAGGACTGTGACTACCACTGATGTCCTGGACAATGGCTCTGGACAGGTAGCTGCTGGAGAACTGGTTAGTGTTAATGCAGAATACAAGGACTTAGCATAATACTTTGTTTGGCCACAACACCCACATGAAGTGGTATTGTATCCCCAGGTCACCAGCAGTAGCAGTGTACCTGTGTTGCCTTGCAGTGCATCTCTGGTCAATCTTGATGTATCTGAGACAAGGGGAACTGGCTCAGGACAGACAGCTGCTGGAGAACTGGTTAGTCTTAAATGAAGAATTACGAAGCAGCAATGTCCACATGTAACCTATGAAACTCCCGGTACATTTATCCAGGTAACCCTCAGTGGTGGTGTACCTGTGTTCCCTTACAATTCCTCTCTGATCAACCTTGATGTATTTGAGACAAGGGGAACTGGCTCAGGACAGGAAGCTGCTGGAGAACTGGTTAGTCGTAAAATGCAGAATGCAAGGACTTAGCAGGCCACAACTTTCACATTATGAATACATATATCCCAGGTTACCCTCAGTGGTGGTGTTCCTGTGTCCCCTTACAATGGCTCTCTGATCAATCTCAATGTGTCTGATACAAGAACTGGCTGGGTCATTGTGGCTACTGAGGAGACAGATCACAGCCATGTGGACGGACTTGTAATTGGACACAGATGAACAGTTGACTCTGAACACTAATATATACTGCTGTTGTTGTGTGTGAATATTCTCCAAGAGATTGTCAATAAAAATGTACAGAATCCTGCACAGTTAAAATTGTTTTGTTTGTAATGTGTACAAACATTGAATATTTATATATACAATGATGTGATGATATAGAGATATACTTGCATGTCCATAACAGTCACTGTTCTCCTCTGGCCCCTCCCCTTCCTCCCTCGTCACTGATGTTCATCTCCTGCAGACCCACTCAAGGTACCTCCTAACTTACATCTCCATCTTCCAGAGGAACAGTCCTCAGAGATGGGTCTGAGGCCAAAGAGAACTTCCTTCCACTACTATCACCCACTCATCAGGGATACTATACTAAGCTCTATTAGGTCCCTTTGAACACAGACTAAAGAATGCATTATCACCTGCTCCATACCTTGGGCAGTGGGCAACTGGGTATGCCCTTACCTGAGACAGTTATATATGTTTATATATAAACACTTGGATCTTATCAGATGGCCCTGATCTACCAACTGTACACAAAGTGTTTCAGTTGTTGGGTAGTGAAGGCAATGCAGTTCCCATTGGGGCAGTGAAGGCAATGCAGTTCCCATTGGGGCAGTGAAGGCAGTGCAGTTCTCATTGGGTGGGTGTATTGGTTAGCCATCACTAGTCAGACTGACTCACTGAAGTAAATGTTGACACTGTTCCTGTAGCTCCTGTCCTCCTCAAGGTCCTCCAGAAACTCTCGGTAGTCCTGCTCTGCTGCCTCCTGATTGGCTGTTGCCATGGCAGCATCCATCTCCCTGTCTATCATCTGCAGCTGCCAGTTCCTCTGTTTATATCTCTTCTGTCGGTCCCCATAGCTCTTTTTAATGAGCACCTAACACAATGGGACAGCACACGACTCATTTTTCCATCTTTCACTCTTTACAGTATGCATACATACACCATTTCCTTTGTCTTTAATTCCCTCATAACTATTAAGGCACTAATTTTTAGATTTATGGAGCCTGAGACAGCACTCTGTACTACTTCCATGTACAACTCCTTACAGTATTGCATGCATACAGTGCTGTAAGCTATTCTGTGCTGCATGTATTAGTGATATTGGAGGTTCCTACATATCCCACACCACAGGGTCACAGTAGGTTATGTGTCCCTACCCAAACACCCCACAGAAATTTCATAAAGGTGTGTGATAGGGACACATGACTATGCTAGGGACACACTTAACTACTTAGAGTCACAGTAGGTTATGTGTGACTCTATGAATAAAGTAGTTGTGTGGTATGTGTGATGGGGACACATACATAGTACATGTAACTACTGAGGCTATGAATAAAGTAGTTGTGTGGTATGTGTGATGGGGACACATACATAGTACATGTAACTACTGAGGCTATGAATAAAGTAGTTGTGTGGCATGTGTGATGGGGACACATACATAGTACATGTAACTACTGAGGCTATGAATAAAGTAGTGGTGTGGCATATATGTGTGATAACTACTGTGACTCTAGTAGCACACCACAAAGTTGTGTGTTTGGTACAGAAATTCAAATTAGCCTTGGACATGTCAAACCTAATGTAGAGTTAACTCATTAGGTGTGCAGTAGGAGGCAAATATTGATGGTAAATAATCAGGGATGTCCAGATTTGAAATACCCTTGCAAGTGCCCTAGCCTAGGTGTGAGTTACAGTAGAGGATATTGAATATGATTATAATCTCATTATGAAGGCAAACTTGGACATTTAATGTAAACAATACAACATACCATCACTACCACTCCATTGCACATGGAGTCACCACTGAGAAGAGTCCTAGACAACCCAAAAAACTGAGGCTGTTGCTATAGTTTCCAATGTCTCTCCCACATCAACAAGACAGTACTCTCTGCCCTGCAACCCTACCTCTACTATGTGACTATTGAAGAAAGTGTCCATATTTCAGGGGTTGAGAAGGTATATATTTGGGACATGATTATTGTTCCCATCTCCTCTTTGGGTCCATGATATCGACATGATATTAGGGATGGAAGATATGAGATGTATCTACAATACACTTGAGATATATGACATCATCTTTAGTATAACTTGGGTCATCTAATACTGATAGATTGGAGAACTGAGGACACCCTGAGGCTATGTTCATGTCACTCTGAGGTCTTCTGAGATGAGATCTCGGGGGTAGGTTTGAAGGTCTGGACAATATGTTTACGATGTTCCTGATCCACCAGAATGAGAGATACCTGGACACACAGTGGAGGGTGAGAGGGAGAGGGAGGGAGGGAGAGTGGGAGGGAAACAATGAAGTGATGGGGAGACAACACAAATGAGCAAGATAATGTAGGTCATATTTTGGTGCTAAACACAGTCGTCAAATGACCTTGTACTGTGATGTGCGTAATGGGATACACAACCCAAGCAAGAGCACAGCATACTACTATGTCACATGGTCATGTCCTTTCACCTTACAGTGACTGAGGGTCAGTGACGTGGAGGGAGGTAGTGACTCTGGTACAGAGGACAACCTGGGACATGTGGCCGAGGGAACGGGACAACTTTAGAGGGAGACATACCACCTCATTCTGGTGGAGGGGAGCAATATTGAATATATATGAGCATCATAAATCAAATTTGCATGTTTGTTTTTTGTTACATAAATCACTTCAAATTGTTTATATGCTATTACAGATCACATGTTCAACTCTGCACATTGGTGCTTCCTACTTCAACTGCCATCCTTATAAATGTACAACATATGAAGTCATAATTATGTATATGGATTTACTGAGGAAAGTTCTTCTTACCACATATAGTACTGAAGTTTTCCTTTTTAATACAACACACATTACCCACTCAATTGTGTACACACCTTGGGTACTACATACTGGGACTATCTCCACACTGAATGTGTGTTTGTATTGAAATGTGTTGCTATGGATATCATGTGACAACATCTGGGACATCTTATATCTGTGTGTGTGTGTGTGTGTGTGTGTGTGTGTGTGTGTGTGTGTGTGTGTGTGTGTGTGTGTGTGTGTGTGTGTGTGTGTGTGTGTGTGTGAATGTATGAAATTTGCCCTCAATGCTGCCCAGGACACCCTTCCCCACAACACAAATCTCGCCATGTGGAGGAGGAAGCAGGCCTTTCCAATCAGTACAAACTGTGTAATCAAAAGCATACACTACTATATGTGCTAAACCACTGCCAGGTAGAGCTACGCCGCTTCAATGAGAGGCATGACAACATCCTGCGTGTGATAATGGACTTATTCCAACATCATTATCCACCTGGATATCAAATCATAGCAGACCTACCTAATATTATCTACCTAAATTCCTGGTGCTTGTGGAATTAACTGTGTTTTGAAACAAAGTTTGTGGACAGTGCTCAGAGGAAGACCAATAAATACCAAGACCTCGAAGCTTGGAGTGATTCCTGGGGCTGTGGAATTAACTGTGTTTTGAAACAAAGTTTGTGGACAGTGCTCAGAGGAAGACCAATAAATACCAAGACCTCGAAGCTTGGAGTGATTCCTGGGGCTGTGAAATTAACTGTGTTTTGAAACAAAGTTTGTGGACAGTGCTCAGAGGAAGACGAATAAATACCAAGACCTCGAAGCTTGGAGTGATTCCTGGGGCTGTGGAATTAACTGTGTTTTGAAACAAAGTTTGTGGACAGTGCTCAGAGGAAGACCAATAAATACCAAGACCTCGAAGCTTGGAGTGATTCCTGGGGCTGTGAAATTAACTGTGTTTTGAAACAAAGTTTGTGGACAGTGCTCAGAGGAAGACCAATAAATACCAAGACCTCGAAGCTTGGAGTGATTCCTGGGGCTTGTGGAATTAACTGTGTGTTTTGAAACAAAGCAAAGAAGGAGAGGTATGACCTCGTGTTCTATTGCAGTGCTCACGTGGCATGTCACATGCATGGAATGCTATTATAGACCTGCGAGTTCATATCTCTGTTTTTAAGCGTATTTAGCTGAAACAGAAAAGGACGGATACGTAAACAATCATATCAGTTGCTGCATACGAAGAATAAAAGGTAAGCGTGGCCTGTAAGGGAAGTTTGATAAAAGTCCAGTTAGTGACCTTAATTGGCAAAGGTTAATTATAGTTCCAGCCTCCTCTGGTTGGTGGTATGCTACACTATCTTATAAGCCACAGGAATGTATGGGAAGAGGAATATCACCATAATTGAAACTAGTGGGTGTTGACACTGGCAGCAGATTACTATGTGCATTCCCAGCTAATTACTAATCACATCCATGAAGGGGTGTACTATAGCATAGATCTTTAACCCACCACCCCAGTTCTCAAGGCTGGGCATCCAGATGCTTTGTCAGGAATGTAGCTGGGCGGGTTTCCTTTCTTTTCTTTCTTACTATATTCTATTGGCTCGTATGATAAGCACATGTATTTTCATGTACTATTGGTAAGCTATGAACTAAATGTATATAAGTTAGACAGCGAGTTCATGAAATCTACGTGATTTAGAAGGCCGAGGGCCTGGGCTGTAGCGTCCGAGCGTAAGGCCCTGAGGCCTTCTAAATCACGTAGATTTCTTCATTGGACGAGTCATGTCTATTGTTGTCATAAATTGCATACCGGAAGCCAGCTGATCTGGAGCGCGCATGCCTGTACGTAATTCAATCCCCTGTACGTACCGGGTACTGTTTCGACTGGCCCAGCCCAGTATAAAAGGCAACAGACGGTCTAGTCTGCAGAAGTCGACGTCGCCCGATCGGTCAAAAGTTAGCTGTAAAACCGTTTCTAGCCCACTTGGAGTTTGAGTCCAGTATCCTCATGGAGATATTCAGAGGTTGCTCTAACTGCTTGCAACACGTTGTTTTCGGCTGGTTGCTGCAAGAAACGAGCCGACCGATGTCGGAGATTGCCGCTGGAGCTAGGTCCGAGCTGGTGAGTATGGCCGCGCCGTTTGCAGCATTCTTAGTTGCATGGCTCGTTTTAACACTGTTTGCGTGTAAATAACACTTTACCTGGTCTCTGTTTCTACTAGGATTATTCTGTGCGTATATAGAGCTAAACTTACACGTAGTAAAATTAATGTACAATCATGTATTTTGCGTCACTGTCCTCGCAATGTGTGTGATTGACTATTACTGCAACTCCAGGTAATTGCCAGGACTGTGGCTACTGTCATTCCCACTGATGTCCTGGACAACAGGGGACAAGAAGCTGCTGGAGAACTGGTTAGTCTTAATGCAGAATGCAAGGACTTACCGAGTGCTAAAGTGTGCAGATTTTTACCAAAACACTAAATTACAAGCCTAATTAACTGGCTTAATATCAAAAATTTGATACTGTTAATGCACATAATCCAATTGTCACCTGAAGTAACAGAACACTTGTTAGAGTAGTATTGTATTACATTTATTCCCAAGGTCACCATTAGTGGAGGTGTTCCTGTGTTCCCTTACAATTCCTCTCTGATCAACCTTGATGTATCTGTGGCAAGGGGAACTGGCTCAGGACAGGCAGCTGCTGGAGAACTGGTTAGTCTTAAATGAAGAATACAGAACCACATATGATGCTTCCTGCATAACTTAGATTTAGCACTAAGTTGACTTAGTGCATAAGTTGATGACTTTTTAGTAGTATTCAATACATATATCCCAGGTTACCCTCAGTGGAGGTGTTCCTGTGTTCCCTTACAATGGCTCCCTGATCAATCTTGATGTGTCTGAGACAAGAACTGGCTGGGTCACTGTGGCTACTGAGGAGACAGATCACAGCCATGTGGATGAACTAGTGACTGGTTATGGATGAACAGTTGACTCTGAACACTAATGTACTACTGCAGTGATGTGTGATTCAAATACTCCCACGAGATTGTCAATACAAATGCACAGAACACTAAAGAAAATGTTGTACAGTTAAATTTTTTTATTATGTTTTGTATTGCACAAAAAATGATGTATTGAAATAAGGAGATACTTGCATGTTCATGACTGTCACTATTCTCCTCTGGCCCCTCCCCCTCCCTCGTCACTGATGTTCATCTCCTGTAACATCTCCTCCAGACCCACTCGAGGTACCTCCTCACTTACATCTCCATCTTCCAGAGGAACAGTTCTCAGAGATGGGTCTGAGGGTGAGAGGGAATGACATACAGCCCCTGACAGGCAGTAGTCACATACATGGGAACTAAAACACTTGTGTACTATTGGTTTGACCATATTATAGGACTGTTAGTGTATTCATTGAATGCCCACCATCACAGGCTGCTGGTTGGGGGATGGTAAATAGTATTCATACCTGCATGACATGCAGTTTAGTCGCTCTGGGCAGGGGATGGTAGTAGTAATCCCACATGTACCTAACAGGGAGTTCAATGAATACATTAATCAGGAGTCCTATAATGGGCATAACCAGTAGTACACAGTGTTTCAGTGTGTCTGCCTCACAAGAGGTCACAATGCAGTTCCCCTTGGGTGGGTATTTTCTGGCCATTAAAAGTATGATTGATATGTAGAAATAGGATAGCCCTCACCTATTGGGACCACTACTGTCTACAGACTGACTCACTGAAGTAGATGTTGACACTGTTCCTGTAGCTCCTGTCCTCCTCAAGGTCCTCCAGAAACTCCCGGTAGTCCTGCTCTGCTGCCTCCTGATTGGCTGTTCCCATGGCAGCATCCATCTCCCTGTCGATCATCTGCAGCTGCCAGTTCCTCTGTTTATGTCTCTTCTGTCGGTCCCCATAGCTCTTTTTAATGAGCACCTAACACAATGGGAAGACAGCACACGACTCATTTTCCATCTTATAGTATGCATACATACACCACTTCCTTTGTCTTTACTTCCCTTATAACTATTAAGGCACAGTTTAGTCAATTAGATTTATGGAGCAGACAGCACTCTGTACTACTTCCATGTACCACTCCTCACAGTATGCATGCATACAGTGCTGTAGGCTATTTTGTACTGCATGTATTAGTGATATTGGAGGTTCCTACATATCCCACACCACAGGTCACAGTAGGTTATGTGTCCCTACCCAAACATGCACAGAAATTTCATAACATTGTGTGCATGATAGGCACAACATGACTATAGAAGTATTATTTGCGATTCTATGAATAAAGGTATGTGTCATGACTCTAGATACATGCAATAACTACTGAATAAGTAGTGATGCATACCACATCACTACTTATTCAGTAGTTATTGCATGTATCTAGAGTCATGACACATACCTTTATTCATAGAATCGCAAATAATACTTCTATAGTCTTGTGTGCCTATCATGCACACAACGAAATTTGGGGATGTCTGCAACTGAAGAGAGAGAGGGAAGTAGCCATGGTAACCCAACTTTACATGAGATCACACAGTGGCTCCACATACTTGACATACTTTCCGCATATTCCTAATTAGATATCAATTAGATAAAGTTACAACCTTGTATACTTTCCCTACTTCCCTTGACCATTTCCACAAATGGAAATTATGCACTATTTGTAATGGAGACTACACACAGAAACCATGATATACAGTGCAAGGCCTACTGTCCGTCACTCATTTACTGGGAAATTTTGTTGTAACTCTCAGAAAATGCATTGTACACATTATGGTGATCGCACAGACTGGACAGGTTTGCTGCACAAGGTAGACTATATGTCAACACAGATGGATTTGGACTGCCCATTGGAGTATCCAGCCTGGATAGCCCCCTGATACGTTCCTTGTTCCAAGTTCCTTACAAATATAGGCTATATGGGCTATGTGAATATATCTCAGGTCTACAAGAGTACATTTAATCTTTAGTGGACAGAAAACTCTAATTTTACTAGTCAGTGGAGCAAGACAGGATTCTATTTAATGCCCTAATGTTGCCATGCTTGCACACAATTAGGCAGTTGTTGGGTGTGGTTAGGGCTAGCCCCACACCCACCGTCCGTTATTCAGGATAACTTTTCTATGGAACTGGATCAGTCGGTGCAGTTCCTCCTGTCCGTTGTCCGGAAATAAGAGATGTCCGCTATTTGAGTGTTTTTAATGTATCTAATGGGACTTTGGCCGGGACACTGAAGGGCCGTCCGTTATTTGGTAGAAGTCAGCTATTCAGTGTCCGTTAAAAGAGAGTTCACTGTATACCCACGATATATCTTTTCACCTTGCAGTGACTGTGTGTCAGTGATGTGGAGGGAGGTGAGGTAGTGACTCTGGTACAGAGGACAACCTGGGACATGTGGCCGAGGGAACGGGACAGCTTTAGAGGGAGACATACCACCTCATTCTGGTGGAGGGGGGAGGGGGGAGGGGGGGTGGGGAGAAAGAGAGATGTATGAGCCATACATAATTGTTATTATAGCATCATAAATCATCATCAAGGATGTTTGCTTATACATTACATACCTCAAATGGTATTCTCTCTGCACACTTGAAATTAATAGTGCTATCTACTTTCTACTTCAACTGTCACAGCCTACAACATACCTTACATACTTCCACACTGAATGTGTGTTTGTATTGGAATGTGTTGCTATGGATATCATGTGACACCAGCTCCTGTGACATCTTATATCTGAGGGAGATAGAGAGAGGGAGAGGGAGAGGGAGAGGGAGAGGGAGGGAGGGAGAGGGAGAGGGAGAGGGAGAGGGAGTGTGTGTGTGTGTGTGTGTGTGTGTGTGTGTGTGTGTGTGTGTGTGTGTGTGTGTGTGTGTGTGAGGGGGGGAGGGAGGGAGAGAGGAAATATCCACCAACCTACAAGGAACAACAGTTTGTAGGAAGTCCACCATCTTCCTTGCCTCCTGTCTCTGTGCAAAGAAGAAGTCCAGCCCATCACTAGCCTCCCTCACCTTCACAGCTGTGGTGTGCATACAATGCTTTAGGATTAACTGCTCCAGATAGAGAAATGTCTTCTTGTGGGAAGTCTGGAGGGGAGAGAGGGGAAGATGGGAGAGAGGGGAAGATGGACGAACATGCAATTGAACATGCTATACGATGATGTGATATAATACCAAAATAATTATTATAAAGAGTACGTGACAATGAATAACACATAAATAAAAACACACTGCATATATTTCATGGTTCCAACGGTGAATATAATTATATTCACCCACGCACACATACCATTGTGATATAATACCATTCCAACATTCATGGAACCATGAAATATATGCAAAAAATGAACGACAACAGACCTGAAATCAGGTGTATAACAGACACTATAATACAGAGCAAGAAATTAACATTTTTGAGACTTATGAAGGCCAGTCTGAGTATCAAGTATCTCATACTACAGTGACTGTGCCACAAAGTTAAATCCACATTCTGCATATAGCAATTCTTCGTTATTTCCTCCCCAGGCTCACTGTTACTATGTTGTGCTGAAGGCGTTCAATGAAGCAATAGACTCCAAGGGGTTGTCCCCGGCTAATGAGGCCATAATGAGAAAACTGTGTTCACTGTATGCTATGTACTGGATGGTACAGAGGAGTGGAGACTTCATGACTGTGAGTGTATGCAAAGCTGTTCCTGTGGGGCTAAAATTCATGGATCCATAGGTGTTGATTAGTACCAGCAGATTACACTCTTGCAACACCTACACTCTAGGGCTTTACTTTACACATCTTAAGTAAACAAAGGTAGCCACAAGACCCTCCTAAACCTTAGGTACAGGCCGTTGCTATGGCTGTGATGGCCTGGGTACAAGGCTAAAGCTACACTATACTAAGCTATACTTGGTGTGATTTATTGTTCCTCTCTCTCCTCCTCAGGTCCATGATATCTACCACAAATATCTCAAGAAACTATTGAAGGCTAAATTATGAATGCATGTATGGAGTGGATATTGTTGTCATTACACAGCAATTATTTGTGTATTGTTATAGATATGAGCATGGAATTCGCGGATCCGGCCGGAACCAGGCATGAATAATGGAAATTCCACCGCCGGCGCCCGCGCGGTATAAATACCTCTGGTACCGGATAGTATACCGGATACCGTATAAAAACCGCGGTAAACGCAGAACCAGCGCAGTCTGCAGAGAGGAGAACATTCTAATAGTCGACGTAGCTCAGTTGGCTGTAAAATCGTTTCTAGCCCACTTGAAGTTTGAGTCCAGTATGTACATGGAGATATTCAGAGGTTGCTATAACTGCTTGCGGCATCTCGTCACGTTGATATTCGGCTGGTTGCTGCAAGACGAAATGAGCCGACCACTGTCCGAGACGGCCGCTGGAGCTAGGTCTGCTTCCGAGCTGGTGAGTACGGCCACGCGGTATAATTGATTTTGCAGCATTCACAGTTGCACGGTTCGTAAGTTGCCGACAGCATCACGTCACTGTTTAGCTGTTTAGGTGTCAAACACTCAGTCATTATTTGCGTAAGCTTACATCATGTCATGTAGTATTACATATTGTGTCACTGTCTTCAAGATAGTAATTATTCCAACTACTGTGTGTGTGATTCAGTGACTATTACTGCAATTCCAGGTAATTGCCAGAACTGTGGCTAAGCCTACTGTCATTCCCACTGATGTCCTGGACAATGGCTCAGGACAGGCAGTTGTTGCCGGGGAACTGGTTAGTCTTAAAATACACAATGTCAGTAACAGCTTGACAGTGCTCCTTCTGATGGTTATCCAGTAGTAATTCCATACATTCATGAGCTATGTACATGTAAGATCCACTATTCATGCATTAACCCCAGCCCTATGAATACATTTATCCCAGGTCACCACCAGTAGCAGTGTACCTGTGTTCCCTTATAATGGCTCTGCGATCAATCTTGATGTGACAAGGACAACTGGCTGGGTCACTGTGGCTACTGAGGAGACAGATCACAGCCATGTGGATGAACTAGTGACTGGACACAGTTGACTCTGAACACTAATATATACTGCTGTTGTTGTGTGTGGATATTCTCCAAGAGATTGTC
>CAXANZ010000143.1:5000-7500 GCA_963970385.1 Theonella swinhoei
CGGTACCCGTGGACGGTGAAGTAGGTACACTTCGACGGTAGTACCCGTCGACGGTGAAGTGGGTACACTTCGACGATACGGTAGTACCCGTCGACGGTGAAGTGGGCACATTTCGACGGTAGTACCGTCGACGGTGAAGTAGGTACACTTCGACAGTGACACACTTCGACGGTGACACACTTCGACGGTACCCGTCGACGGTGATGTGGCTACACTTCGACGGTACGGTAGTACCCGTCGACGCGTCGAAATGTGCCCACTACACCGTCGACGGATACTACCGTCGAAATGTGCCCACTTCACCGTCAACGGATGCCGTCAAAGTTTGCCACCGTCGAAGTGTACCTACTTCACCGTCGACGTGATTTTTCGACAGTGATGTGGGTACACGATATTTCGACCCCGACGTGGGTAACCAACACTACCGTCGACGGTACACTTCCACGGTGTACGGCGGTGTGTGTGGAATATGTAGTGATTTTGTACAATTCCATCGGGACTGTGTACATTAAATGCATATTCAAGAAGGAATTTGCTTGCCAGCTGTTGAGTACTACCAGACCTAGACTCTAGTTTTGTGAAAATGTAGGTGCAATGTACATAACGTGTATGGGAGACTATGTAAAAATGTAGGTGCAATGTACAAACATGTATGGGAACACCACCACAGATGACATGATAGTAGTAGCTTTTGAGTGCCTGGCAGGTTACCTCCCTGCATTTTCTGCTGCTGGAGGGTTTGTGTGAGGTGAGCTGCTGTTCTACCATTTCTAAGCCTAGAGGCTGCACATGTATGTATTGTCCCAAGCCTTTATTTTTCTAAGCTTAGAGGCTGTATGCATACTCGAGTGTATTTGGGCTGTTTATGTTCGTATTTTATTGGAGTTTGGACACTGTGCGTGTGTGTGTGTGTGTGTGTGTGTGTGTGTGTGTGTGTGTGTGGAGAGTTGGCCGGCCAAAAGATCTGTACCCCACCGCCCCGGTTCTGGAGGCTGTCCTGCTCCAGTCTGTGCATGTCGTGTGTCATACGTCTTGTGCATAGTTATTGTTCGGTTTGTTGAGATTAGGGTTCCGGCTTTCCTTCTCTCTAATACCTCTTGGCCAGTGTGCTATACGCATGCTTTTCCATGTATAGCGATGCAACATCTGTAGTCGGATATGACATCCAGATGTGCCAAACGAGTTAGGCAAGGCGTCCACTTAGCCACTCTTGTTCTGTCAATTCATTAGTGACCTTAGACTGTACTCTACAGTCAAGCAGTGCGGGTAAGATCATGATAATATTATCGACCAAGAGGAGCATCAAACAAACAACACCGAAATTGAGCTTATGCATTGAAAATTCTGTTAATTGATCTGGAATGTCCCATCATCAGCTACAAACATCGGTGTATACGGAGAATTGGGCAGGATTCCACTGAAAATAAGAGGAAATATCGAATATTGGCTACGTCCTTTAACATCACACAAGTACTAGTTGTTGCATGGGCCCGAGTGCCACACAGGATATGTTGGCACAGTTATATAACTATCCCGTGTGAGCACGAGGGCCCTGTTGGCACAGTTATATAACTATCCCGTGTGAGCACGAGGGCCCATGCAACAACTAATCTGTTGCCACTTGAATGGTTTCCCAACCCCTAACCACTCCCTTACTAGCCTCACGTAATTAGTGATGTAATAAGTGTGCCACACACGATACGTTGGCACACTTTAGCCTTTGATCTGTTACTCTACCAGGAAAAAACATATCTCCCCGTACTGTGGGCCTGCTATAGAAAACACCAACAGTTCAACTCATTGTGTGATTATCACATATACGGTCTGTATTGAATCATTGCGATTTATCCAATTACGACGAAGTGTCCAGACTAGAGCCAGCAGAGGTAGCACTTAGAGCCGGAGAACGTCTATACGATCAATATGCAAAAGTGGAGACAGGATACATCACACTCCCAAAAATGAGACCCTACCAACTTATTTGTTTCTACCATCCCACTTGCGCACGGCAGTTGCAAGGTTCAGAAGAAGTCGCCATTCGCTAGCCATTGAAACAGGACGATACACTCACTAGACCACCTTTACCTCCAGAGGAAAGAGTGTGTCGAACGTGTGGAGTTGTATGGAAGATGAAACGCATTACCGCTCTTCGATACACAGATTGCCAGAATACGAGGACTTTGTACCCGCGAAAAGAAAGCGCAATTAACATGCTCCCCACAGATGCAAAGTTTACAACAGCTGCGAATTACAACGAAATATTCGGTTTGAAACTAGGACAATAAGATGTAGTCTCAATCTTTTTCCTTTTTTTGTTTGTTGTTGCTGTTGTTGTTGTTGTTGTTGTTGTTGTTGTGTTGTACCGTCGCCATTGGTGGTGGTGGTGTTTTTGTTGTCGTAGAATCGACACCTTTCAGACCACGCCTTCGCAAAATGCCCCCTTAGGCAGCGTGCACAGTGCAGAGCAGCAATGTTTATACCAGGAAACGGCTGAAATTGG
>CAXANZ010000143.1:17500-20000 GCA_963970385.1 Theonella swinhoei
TGTAAAAATGTAGGTGCAATGTACAAACATGTATGGGAACACCACCACAGATGACATGATAGTAGTAGCTTTTGAGTGCCTGGCAGGTTACCTCCCTGCATTTTCTGCTGCTGGAGGGTTTGTGTGAGGTGAGCTGCTGTTCTACCATTTCTAAGCCTAGAGGCTGCACATGTATGTATTGTCCCAAGCCTTTATTTTTCTAAGCTTAGAGGCTGTATGCATACTCGAGTGTATTTGGGCTGTTTATGTTCGTATTTTATTGGAGTTTGGACACTGTGCGTGTGTGTGTGTGTGTGTGTGTGTGTGTGTGTGTGTGTGTGTGTGTGTGGAGAGTTGGCCGGCCAAAAGATCTGTAACCCACCGCCCCGGTTCTGGAGGCTGTCCTGCTCCAGTCTGTGCATGTCGTGTGTCATACGTCTTGTGCATAGTTATTGTTCGGTTTGTTGAGATTAGGGTTCCGGCTTTCCTTCTCTCTAATACCTCTTGGCCAGTGTGCTATACGCATGCTTTTCCATGTATAGCGATGCAACATCTGTAGTCGGATATGACATCCAGATGTGCCAAACGAGTTAGGCAAGGCCGTCCACTTAGCCCACTCTTGTTCTGTCAATTCATTAGTGACCTTAGACTGTACTCTACAGTCAAGCAGTGCGGGTAAGATCATGATAATATTATCGACCAAGAGGAGCATCAAACAAACAACACCGAAATTGAGCTTATGCATTGAAAATTCTGTTAATTGATCTGGAATGTCCCATCATCAGCTACAAACATCGGTGTATACGGAGAATTGGGCAGGATTCCACTGAAAATAAGAGGAAATATTGAATATTGGCTACGTCCTTTAACATCACACAAGTACTAGTTGTTGCATGGGCCCGAGTGCCACACAGGATATGTTGGCACAGTTATATAACTATCCCGTGTGAGCACGAGGGCCCATGCAACAACTAATCTGTTGCCACTTGAATGGTTTCCCAACCCCTAACCACTCCCTTACTAGCCTCACGTAATTAGTGATGTAATAAGTGTGCCACACACGATACGTTGGCACACTTTAGCCTTTGATCTGTTACTCTACCAGGAAAAAACATATCTCCCCGTACTGTGGGCCTGCTATAGAAAACACCAACAGTTCAACTCATTGTGTGATTATCACATATACGGTCTGTATTGAATCATTGCGATTTATCCAATTACGACGAAGTGTCCAGACTAGAGCCAGCAGAGGTAGCACTTAGAGCCGGAGAACGTCTATACGATCAATATGCAAAAGTGGAGACAGGATACATCACACTCCCAAAAATGAGACCCTACCAACTTATTTGTTTCTACCATCCCACTTGCGCACGGCAGTTGCAAGGTTCAGAAGAAGTCGCCATTCGCTAGCCATTGAAACAGGACGATACACTCACTAGACCACCTTTACCTCCAGAGGAAAGAGTGTGTCGAACGTGTGGAGTTGTATGGAAGATGAAACGCATTACCGCTCTTCGATACACAGATTGCCAGAATACGAGGACTTTGTACCCGCGAAAAGAAAGCGCAATTAACATGCTCCCCACAGATGCAAAGTTTACAACAGCTGCGAATTACAACGAAATATTCGGTTTGAAACTAGGACAATAAGATGTAGTCTCAATCTTTTTCCTTTTTTTGTTTGTTGTTGCTGTTGTTGTTGTTGTTGTTGTTGTTGTTGTGTTGTACCGTCGCCATTGGTGGTGGTGGTGTTTTTGTTGTCGTAGAATCGACACCTTTCAGACCACGCCTTCGCAAAATGCCCCCTTAGGCAGCGTGCACAGTGCAGAGCAGCAATGTTTATACCAGGAAACGGCTGAAATTGGCGTTGGAAGCGGCAAATTGAAACTGAAAATGAAAAAATTGACTTGCACACGCACATCCCGTAGACTTGCCGTGACCCCGCCCGCATCCGCAACCACCCAAAAATGCAATTCAATCCCCATTAATTAACTAATTAATTAACCAGGGGTTAATTAATAATTCATCAAGTCTAGTCGCTTAACTCCGCCCAGTCATTTGCACGCCTTCTCGCACCTGGCAGAACCTTGCCACAGTCGTCGAGGCCAGTGAGGCCTGCCGGAACTCCCCCCCTTCGTCCTACGGACTGGCCCCCTCCGATCTGCGGCTGTGGACGTGCGCCAAATGAAAATATGCCTTCGGCAACACACCCCTGCACGCTCCCACTAGCACCGCAACCAAACACGCGTCCACACTTCACCCGTCACACTTTTCGCCATATATGGTCAAACACCCACCTGACAGTCACGTGACCTCACCCTCACCTTCACCACAATCGGTGACCACCTCTCACCGAAGGAGGTGTCGATGCAACCTTCCCGGTCCGAGTTACGGCAAGACACACACACACACACACACACAAACACACTGTCACTGACAGGTGCTCCGATCTTACAAACACTCTCAGTCGTCGCCCCAACTTAGACTAAAATTCAGTCGTTTCTTGCCTATATCGGGTGGT
>CAXANZ010000143.1:27500-32500 GCA_963970385.1 Theonella swinhoei
CGACGATAGTACCTGTCGACGGTCGATAGTACCTGTCGACGGTGAAGTGGGTACACTTCGACGATAGTACCTGTCGACGGTGAAGTGGGTACACTTCGACGATAGTACCTGTCGACGGTCGATAGTACCTGTCGACGGTGAAGTGGGTACACTTCGACGATAGTACCTGTCGACGGTGAAGTGGGAACACTTCGACGGTGACAGTTCGACGATAGTACCTGTCGACGGTGAAGTGGGTACACTTCGACGATAGTACCTGTCGACGGTGAAGTGGGTACACTTCGACGGTGACAGTGCGACGATAGTACCTGTCGACGGTGAAGTGGGTACACTTCGACGATAGTACCTGTCGACGGTGAAGTGGGTACACTTCGACGATAGTACCTGTCGACGGTGAAGTGGGTACACTTCGACGATAGTACCTGTCGACGGTGAAGTGGGTACACTTCGACGATAGTACCTGTCGACGGTGAAGTGGGAACACTTCGACGGTGACAGTTCGACGATAGTACCTGTCGACGGTGAAGTGGGTACACTTCGACGGTGACACACCGGCGATAACCGTCGACGGTGAAGTACCCGTCGAGGTTGGTGAAGTGGGTGCACTTCGACGGTGGTGAATCGACGGTGACACACTTCGACGGCACCCGTCGACGGTGAAGTGGGTACACTTCCGACGGTTACAAACACGGTGAAGTGGGTACACTTCGACGGTGGCACACTTCGACGGCGACACACTTCGACGGTAAAGGGGTACCCGCATCACCGTCGACGGTGATGTGGGTACAGTCCGACGATAGTACTTGTCCAATTCAATCCTCGACGGGTACTACCATCGAAGGTACCCACATCACTTCGACGGTGACCACTTTGACGGGGATGTGGGTACACTTCGACGGTGACACTTGGACGGTACCCGTGGACGGTGAAGTGGGTACACTCGACGGTAGTACCCGTCGACGGTTCGACGGTACGGTAGTACCCGTCGACGGTGAAGTAGGTACACTTCGACGATACGGTAGTACCCGTCGACGGTGAAGTGGGCCCATTTCGACGATAGTACCCGTCGACGGTGAAGTAGGTACACTTCGACGGTGACACACTTCGACGCGGTACCCGTGGACGGTGAAGTAGGTACACTTCGACGGTAGTACCCGTCGACGGTGAAGTGGGTACACTTCGACGATACGGTAGTACCCGTCGACGGTGAAGTGGGCACATTTCGACGGTAGTACCCGTCGACGGTGAAGTAGGTACACTTCGACAGTGACACACTTCGACGGTGACACACTTCGACGGTACCCGTCGACGGTGATGTGGCTACACTTCGACGGTACGGTAGTACCCGTCGACGCGTCGAAATGTGCCCACTACACCGTCGACGGATACTACCGTCGAAATGTGCCCACTTCACCGTCAACGGATGCCGTCAAAGTTTGCCACCGTCGAAGTGTACCTACTTCACCGTCGACGTGATTTTTCGACAGTGATGTGGGTACACGATATTTCGACCCCGACGTGGGTAACCAACACTACCGTCGACGGTACACTTCCACGGTGTACGGCGGTGTGTGTGGAATATGTAGTGATTTTGTACAATTCCATCGGGACTGTGTACATTAAATGCATATTCAAGAAGGAATTTGCTTGCCAGCTGTTGAGTACTACCAGACCTAGACTCTAGTTTTGTGAAAATGTAGGTGCAATGTACATAACGTGTATGGGAGACTATGTAAAAATGTAGGTGCAATGTACAAACATGTATGGGAACACCACCACAGATGACATGATAGTAGTAGCTTTTGAGTGCCTGGCAGGTTACCTCCCTGCATTTTCTGCTGCTGGAGGGTTTGTGTGAGGTGAGCTGCTGTTCTACCATTTCTAAGCCTAGAGGCTGCACATGTATGTATTGTCCCAAGCCTTTATTTTTCTAAGCTTAGAGGCTGTATGCATACTCGAGTGTATTTGGGCTGTTTATGTTCGTATTTTATTGGAGTTTGGACACTGTGCGTGTGTGTGTGTGTGTGTGTGTGTGTGTGTGTGTGTGTGTGTGGAGAGTTGGCCGGCCAAAAGATCTGTAACCCACCGCCCCGGTTCTGGAGGCTGTCCTGCTCCAGTCTGTGCATGTCGTGTGTCATACGTCTTGTGCATAGTTATTGTTCGGTTTGTTGAGATTAGGGTTCCGGCTTTCCTTCTCTCTAATACCTCTTGGCCAGTGTGCTATACGCATGCTTTTCCATGTATAGCGATGCAACATCTGTAGTCGGATATGACATCCAGATGTGCCAAACGAGTTAGGCAAGGCCGTCCACTTAGCCCACTCTTGTTCTGTCAATTCATTAGTGACCTTAGACTGTACTCTACAGTCAAGCAGTGCGGGTAAGATCATGATAATATTATCGACCAAGAGGAGCATCAAACAAACAACACCGAAATTGAGCTTATGCATTGAAAATTCTGTTAATTGATCTGGAATGTCCCATCATCAGCTACAAACATCGGTGTATACGGAGAATTGGGCAGGATTCCACTGAAAATAAGAGGAAATATCGAATATTGGCTACGTCCTTTAACATCACACAAGTACTAGTTGTTGCATGGGCCCGAGTGCCACACAGGATATGTTGGCACAGTTATATAACTATCCCGTGTGAGCACGAGGGCCCATGCAACAACTAATCTGTTGCCACTTGAATGGTTTCCCAACCCTAACCACTCCCTTACTAGCCTCACGTAATTAGTGATGTAATAAGTGTGCCACACACGATACGTTGGCACACTTTAGCCTTTGATCTGTTACTCTACCAGGAAAAACATATCTCCCCGTACTGTGGGCCTGCTATAGAAAACACCAACAGTTCAACTCATTGTGTGATTATCACATATACGGTCTGTATTGAATCATTGCGATTTATCCAATTACGACGAAGTGTCCAGACTAGAGCCAGCAGAGGTAGCACTTAGAGCCGGAGAACGTCTATACGATCAATATGCAAAAGTGGAGACAGGATACATCACACTCCCAAAAATGAGACCCTACCAACTTATTTGTTTCTACCATCCCACTTGCGCACGGCAGTTGCAAGGTTCAGAAGAAGTCGCCATTCGCTAGCCATTGAAACAGGACGATACACTCACTAGACCACCTTTACCTCCAGAGGAAAGAGTGTGTCGAACGTGTGGAGTTGTATGGAAGATGAAACGCATTACCGCTCTTCGATACACAGATTGCCAGAATACGAGGACTTTGTACCCGCGAAAAGAAAGCGCAATTAACATGCTCCCCACAGATGCAAAGTTTACAACAGCTGCGAATTACAACGAAATATTCGGTTTGAAACTAGGACAATAAGATGTAGTCTCAATCTTTTTCCTTTTTTTGTTTGTTGTTGCTGTTGTTGTTGTTGTTGTTGTTGTTGTTGTGTTGTACCGTCGCCATTGGTGGTGGTGGTGTTTTTGTTGTCGTAGAATCGACACCTTTCAGACCACGCCTTCGCAAAATGCCCCCTTAGGCAGCGTGCACAGTGCAGAGCAGCAATGTTTATACCAGGAAACGGCTGAAATTGGCGTTGGAAGCGGCAAATTGAAACTGAAAATGAAAAAATTGACTTGCACACGCACATCCCGTAGACTTGCCGTGACCCCGCCCGCATCCGCAACCACCCAAAAATGCAATTCAATCCCCATTAATTAACTAATTAATTAACCAGGGGTTAATTAATAATTCATCAAGTCTAGTCGCTTAACTCCGCCCAGTCATTTGCACGCCTTCTCGCACCTGGCAGAACCTTGCCACAGTCGTCGAGGCCAGTGAGGCCTGCCGGAACTCCCCCCTTCGTCCTACGGACTGGCCCCCTCCGATCTGCGGCTGTGGACGTGCGCCAAATGAAAATATGCCTTCGGCAACACACCCCTGCACGCTCCCACTAGCACCGCAACCAAACACGCGTCCACACTTCACCCGTCACACTTTTCGCCATATATGGTCAAACACCCACCTGACAGTCACGTGACCTCACCCTCACCTTCACCACAATCGGTGACCACCTCTCACCGAAGGAGGTGTCGATGCAACCTTCCCGGTCCGAGTTACGGCAAGACACACACACACACACACACAAACACACTGTCACTGACAGGTGCTCCGATCTTACAAACACTCTCAGTCGTCGCCCCAACTTAGACTAAAATTCAGTCGTTTCTTGCCTATATCGGGTGGTGAGGGGGGGAGGTTTGCAAAAAATTGTTTTGCAAAGCTCTCTACAACTACCCAGTTTCGCTCGGTCGTGAAGGCACCTACCGTCGGTTTGTTGCCGTTCAGTGCGAGACGGGTGCTGTCGGTGAGCGAGGTCGGGTTGCCCGTGGCCACTGTAGGCGCGGTTGCATTGTCCTGCCGCCGTTTGCCGTCGACGGTGGAGAGTGTACGGCTTTCCTCGGCATTTTGGGGCCGGGTGAGAGTCGTCGGTCTCGTCAGATTCTTGTGTACGGGGAGTTTCTGTTCGGATGCACGTTGTTGCCCCACACTGGTGTGGCAGTGCCGTTGGTCGGAGTGTGGTCTGTGTGCGTCGGTTCCGTGCTCTGAGCGAGCACCCGGGGCCCGTGGTGGCCTGCAGGCGTCCTAGTCGTCTTAACGACGGCGATTTTGCGACGCCTGGTGGCCAGGAGGTGTATTGTCTTGAGGGAGGCGAGTCCGGTTTCGTACGACGGTAGGGTGTTGGTGGCTTTCCCTGCCGAGCGTTGAGAGACGTCGAAGTCGCTCCGGCCGCCCGCCAGCGGGTGGTCGGTTGCCTTCGTGGAACGGCACCGTCGGGAGTGGGAGTGGCCGGGTGGGCTTCCCCCCCGACGAGTCTCGTCGGTTACCTGGTTGATCCTGCCAGTAGTCATATGCTTGTCTCAAAGACTAAGCCATGCATGTCCAAGTATGAACGCTTCGTACTGTGAAACTGCGAATGGCTCATTAAATCAGTTATAGTTTATTTGATGGTCGTTTGCCACATGGA
>CAXANZ010000144.1:0-31596 GCA_963970385.1 Theonella swinhoei
TTAAGAAAAAGCTCATGTTTCTGTTAAAAGAGATGATTTTTGATAGTATTTAATTCGAATCTGTAACTGGAAAAGCATTTTGCGATTCAAACTAAATTTGACAAATAAATTGATAAATACCTCATAAATCAATAAAACATTGATTGAGAAACAAAAAGTTGTGTAAAAGAAAGGCTTTCAGCCAATAATATGTGTGAATTGCATACAATTTAACAAAAGAATGGCAGTGTAAACAATGTAAACAATGGCAGTGTAAATTATGATGTAACATTGTGACATCATAATTGATAGATGCACTGGTCAAGTGTATTCCTGGTACAGACACCAGTGGTCTCTGACTACCCGTTTAATTAATTATTTAGTAAGCTACAATTAAATATTAACTTGCAATTGAAATCGTAAAAAATCCCCTTTTTCATAGAACTAAAAGATTATGAATCAAGTCAGCAGAAAACTCGTTTTCGTCATACAATCAACGCGCAACACATCTAAAGAAAGCCATAGCAAGCGAATAAAGAAATGAACAACTAAATAAGAAGTAATTCTACTACAAAAAGTAGTCCACCACATTAGCTTAAAGTCAAAGAATAGATCGGTGACGTTCCATACTCCCCCAACAATCTATTAAGCCATTTGCGCAAATGTCACCAGGTTATCAAAGAAACAATGGAATACACTTGGTAATTGCGTAATGACAAACCGCGCTTACACGAAAAATGAATGTAATATCGACTTCTTTGAATCACCAAGGCCTCATAAGAGGTGAGCCGAGCTCTAGTTGTTTTCCTAAAATGTAGATACTTAACTTAAATATTTTGTGAATACTGAGCATTTGGAAGTATTTGTTCGAACTTTTATTGTATTCATCCATTTTTTACAAGTTATTTGTTCCATTTATTTTTGCACATTAAACTTTCTGTAATAGAACAGAGGAAAAAGTATAATTGTAATGTTCAACCTAGTTAATCTACTATCCTTCTAAGTTTACATTCTATGAATTTAATCGAATTTAACTTCTTAACATTTTAATGGAAGGATAACAATAGAATACTACAATAAGGATGTCTTGGGAATGCTGTGAAAAGACTACGTTGTAATGCTTGTAGAATTTCTTCTGAAGTTGTACAACAACATGTCCGTGTAGCTCAAACTTTTAACTGTAACTGAAAAGGTGACTAGATTCAAACTCCAGACAAAAGAAACTAATTAGATTACTATGATCTACTTGTCCAGTTGTAAGGAGGAGGTCTCCGCACATCATGTGCATTCTCCCAACAAGTGAGACTTGATCACTCAAGTGTAACTTAACAGGAAAGAACTGGAAAAGCTCTGCAAGTCCGTTTTTCAAATGCCGTACAGTAGCTGCAAACTTGAAAACTTTTATCTATCTGAAAAGTAGCATTGTTGGATGTCATGCTATCAGGCAAAGACAAATAAATCTCATATATATAAATACAAGTGGTAAATCTTCAATCCTAAATTCCTTTGGTCGCGTGATATTTTTACTTTCTTTGAAAAAGAGATAAGGACATTTAAGCCTTGTAATAATGGCACTAATTGGGACTGGACTGGCTACACGACTAGACATCTTAAACACAGGACATGATTGACCAGAGCTCACTTGGTATTTTGGCAAATAAATGTAACATAAGTGTCAAGACACTACACAAAGTCATCATAGCACCAATCTCAAAGCAAAGAAACTGAGATTAATATAAAACTTAGATGAATTAAGAAGTTTTATGTGTGACAAATTGACAAAATGATGAAGTTTCTGTGATCAAACCCCTGGCCAAGAGGAGTGTCCACGAATGACGGCAACAACAATGACACACGATAGACAATCCATGATTGCATAGGCACTTTGGCACTTTGAAATCTGCCAGATTTTACATGAAATCCACTAAATTTCATGGAATCTGGCGGATTTCATGCCTTTCATACGAAAGACCACTTTCCAGGAATGGTAAGCCTATGTTTAAGTATGTTCAGTAACCTAGTCTTCAGAAGTTAGACACACGCGGGAAAAGCTTCATTCAGTGGATCATGGAATTCTTAATGATGGCATCTCATTTTCAGCAAGTAATTTGGCTGGAAATTCTAAAGAGCTGAAAGTACACCAGTATGGTACTCCCATACCGAGTCCAGCGTCAACAATCTCAATAGAACATTTAACAACACCATCATGCACTCGTGCCATTAACTGTCAAGTCAACATAAAAGATTTTCTCACATAATTTTGCGCTGGTCTTGTGACCTCGCAGTTGGGGAGTTATGTTTGGTGAAACTTGCACGTTATTTGCATCAGAGAGAGGCAATGCAAAGCGTGTAAAACACACAGCACCTCTGGTTACTTCTGCTCCTAGATATATCCTTAATTAAACAAATAATAACAGCAGAAGCTGGTGTAAACACAATCGACAATATATCTCTACTTTAATATGCTGTTTACAGCTATTATCTGGCTTTTAAAATATGTTCATATGCTACTGGAATCCATTGAGGTGTGAATAGTAATTCAAAAATAACATGAGACGGCCTTAAGAGTACTCTGCATTTAGCAGTATCAATTTTAGGACTATTTCAGGATCTGATACAGACAAAATCATTCTACTGACCGAAATGGTCTATATTTGTGCTGGGACCTTGATATGAGACTCTTTTGAATATTAGATATACTGGACTATGAGTCATATAAATGCAAAATGTCTGAATACTTCTCACATTCGGAGAACTTTTATCACGCACAACCCTTTTTGTTGTACAGTAAAACATTTCTACACATACGGAAGTAGTGTCATTACATTCGAGAACCCAGTATTCTGCGAAATCAAATTGGTTTCATCTGTGATTCTTGGACAAATTTACGACTGATTACACTGTAGTCAGAATATCCGCCGAAATTCTAACGAACCCAATCTGAAAGCCTGTTCGCTCGACCTCTTTAAGTCAGATCCATTGGAGACCCAAGGTGCTGCGGACCATCAGACGGAGATGTAGAAAACGAATGACAGTTACCTTGGAATGTTTCATCTAAGGCCTTAACAAGTTACACTGATACATTATTCGAGAAAATTTAAATGAATAACACACTCTCAGAAAAACCGAAAACTTTAACGTCAGGTAAAATTCTACACAACGCACAACAAATGGAATCCGTGGTGAAGGGAACAAAGAGGGTTATTGTATTTATGTGGTAAAATAATATAAATGTTTCATAAGTGGATAGAATGAATTACCTGGTAATATATTTAAAAATGACAAAGTCCAACATCTACATGGCTACCATGCACCACTGGCATTTTAAATACAACATCCTATTTATTTTACAAAAATTCCATAGTTGGTAAAGAAAAAACTAGTGTAATGAATAAATTTAACGAAAGAAGATTGGACAAAATAAGAGTTGTTTTTATTTTCAGGAAATATTTTTCAGATTATACATGCAATCTAACCGGAATGAAGGCAGTTAGGCCAGACCACACATAATCTGTTAGTTAATAAAGGAACAAGTCTACTGTGAAAATTGAATGGTGGTCGTCTAGAATACCCAGATAACTTTATCTTCTTATGTGTCCCTTCAATGGCATGGAGGAGCTACAATAGGAAAATTTCTGGGGGCTAAATCTCACAAACTCCTTTTAGGAATTTTGAAGTTGTGGGCTGAGGTCATGTATTACAGCACTTAGAACTAGAAAAGGTTTCCATATGAATTCCCTGGAACATAGATTTGGTACAGGAGTTGCAGTGGTTTCAATGACATTGTTAGGATACTAAGGAGTTGCAGTGGTTTCAATGACATTGTCTAGACCATGCTGAATAACATCCTACTTAAATTTCGATATGCAAGGTGTTCAATGCTACTTAAGTGTTTGCATAATACGTCAATTTCACCAGCTCTGGAAAATGATTCATTTCGAATGGGTGGGGCTTTCAGTACAGCTAATGCCATCTTATGGAATCAGATTGAATTCAATAGCTAAATTTTAGATGGCACCTTTGGATTTTTACCATATATGGAATTCCCATTCATAAAAAAAATTACAACTCTTTGAATATTAATGAATCATAGTGGAAATCAAGCATAAAACCCAACCTCCATTCATTTTAGCACGAGGTACAAATGAATACATTTTCCGGCTCTGGGATGCCTCGAATGAATCTGAAATTGATAGCATCAACAGCCAACATATTAATATTTACAAAGTTATGCACAGTCTGTGACTATTTATAAACAGAAGCTATCTGGCTCGAACCAAGAATCTGTTACGTAACATGTAAGAGATATGCAAGAAAAGTTCTATGTCTTTGAAATGGTCTTGGTGGAATTAAATATGAAAGTGAGAAAGAACCACAGAAAATTTGGCTTTTTACCAGGTTAAAAGAAGCTTAAACTTATTATGTGTTTTGTGAAGAGCCCTGCTGATTTGTGACTCTAGCTGATAAGAAGAAAGTTTTCCTAAGAAAAACAATTAGGAAACAAAGTTTTTTGGCAAGTGTTTTCTCCAACTTCGGCGCTAAAGTCGAGCACCAATCATACTCAGCCTAATACATGCATTTATTCAGATTTTGTAAATAATAATGTTGCCAAATTTGTAGTAGAGTTTGATTGAAAAAGGTTTAATTTGATTTTTATTGATAAAATTTGTTGCCAACATTCTGACACGAGCAGCATAACGTCACTGATGACATTTGACAAACTAATTGGCAACCGAGTCAAAACATCTCGAAATTACAAAGGGAGATATAGGAGAGTCCAAAAATTAGTCTTGAACAGACAATGATAAAATGTTTCCAAGAACCATGTTACTGACACACGGGAACACGTGGAGAAAGTAGTGATATGATGTGCGGGTGGAGAATTTGAACTCTGAACTCTGGACTCTGAATCCTGCGATCCGAGTTCAAATCTCGGTGGAACTCCATGGTGCATTACCCTGATGTGTACCAACCATCTAAGCCAGTAATCCTTCAACAAACCCAGGTACCCACAGTTTACCAATGGGAGTCAACTATGTTGACTATGAACCCAAGGAACTGAAGTGATCCAAGCCTGCCTACAGACTACACTAAAAAGGGTGGCCACAATGGTTTAGCACTACACCAGAATAACTCATCGAGTTCAGTGGTGAATTCAAACCTTAAACCAAAATCATTTAATTTTAACACCATTTATTAACAGGACACTTAACAATTACACTTAGAACAAAAATCAAACACAATACTAAACCTTCACAATATGTACAAGTTCAGATGATTCTCCCTCTTAAATCACAGAACACCACTTGAACTGTAGCTAGGTTTCAGAAAAACCTTTCCAGGTTCAAAGCCAGTTGAATACCAGTCCAGTAAATGGTAACCGGGTACCGCAAGAGCATTAAACCAGTCAAGTAATTCTGAGCAATGCTAGCTTTGTGCCTCAAACGCCTTAGTTCTGAATTAAATCTGGTACCAAATCTGTAATTTTCTTTTGAAAATACAGACTGTCGTGGATTCCTCTGTCCAGCCAGAAACCAAAGAGGACTAAAGATGGCCAGCCTCTGTTATGAAGGCTTGGGACCTCCAGGGGCTACCAGGGGGCCAATTGTGTCTCTTATATAGACCATTAAATTTCCCCATTAATTCTGAAGCCAAAGCGGTGCTAGGTTATGCCTAGGAGGTTCAAGGCTGTGTCAAAGCTATCACCAAGGGTTTTAAGCCAATTAAATCAAATGCTATAAGGAGTACAGTATCAGTGTGAATTCTGTGTGTACACTAGTGGTTAATATTGTCTAATTAGGTAATATTATGCACAGACAACCCTGGCCATATATGGACCATATGGCCTCATCTACCTTGCTCCCTTCTGCTGCTATTGCAACAGTGAATACTGGGTTTGTCTGTCTTCACATATTTTGAAAACCTCAACAAATATTAACAGATCACTAACCAGTGTTACAGCGAATCTGTGGCTAAAATTTTATCTCAGAATATTAAGTCTAAGTATTTTTAATAAATTTATATATTAGGTAATGGTGTTCTATTTAGCTGTTAACTGTATTCCAGGGGTTCTGCAGCTGATCTCTTATCATTTATTTCTCTGCATGGCCAGACTGCTGCTGCATGTTTGTTACAAGTAAGATTGCATAGATACTGCACTTTGCAGGATTAACCCTTCTTTAACCCTTAGATGTACTAACTCCATATGGGTTTTGTTTATATTATGTAATTAAATTCAAGTTATTGAAACATCCTAAAATCATGAAAAATAAATACGGGAAAACATTCTAACACCGTGTTAGACCATAAAAATCATAGCGGTTATATAACAATACTATTTTAGCTGACATATCAGTCCAACAAATCGTCACAGTCCGCACAATCACAACCAAACTTCAAAACATTCTAACATATCATCATTAAATATCAATACGTCTACAGTCTGTCTGTCAGACAAAAAGCAGTACAAACTCGACACTCAGTCAAAAATATGTATGGTGCCTAATGTTGCAACCGTAGTGTTAAGGATTCGTCATTCGTCTTAGAAAACGAAACATACTAATAGACTTAATGGCACATACAGAAAGTTGTTGCTTGGAAATTTTCGCCGGTGAACGTAGTGATCCAATGGTCGTGTTCGTTTTGATCTTATTTCCAAAGTTATTGCTAAGTTGTGAAAAGCAACAACTTAGAAATGACGTAGCAATGTCCAACTGTTTCTAACTTCAGTTGTGCTGAATTAAGCTGACCATACAAAATGCCATTGTTCTCTAACTCAAACAATGACCTGGTTGATTTGAATGGTAAATGTTTGTTTTGATGTCCTGTTTTTATCACCTAAATATGTTCTACAAATAAAATAACCGAAATCTAATAATTAATTCAAAGGAAAATTGCTAAGTTGTGAAAGTTAATATTTCAACAAAAATGTCAAAACAACAGATTAGAAAATTGTAAGAAATTCTCTCCAGCCAATAGGCGTCATCATAACTGGGAACCTATTCATCAAAGCTCCATGTTGAGAGTTACAATAGATGCTATTGGTCAGTGCGGCTAGATCACGAAGCAAGAATTTCCCAGTATTCTGTGATACGACACAGCCAATGATTAAGGCGTCAGTCCAGTAAGCCAGAGATCGTGGGTTTGATTCCCCGTCATAGTTTCCGGTAGAACATTCTCATCTCATTTCAAATCGTGACATCCTTAACGGACTGAAAGGGATATTTTCTGTTACAAATTTTCGTCAATAGTATTGGCTTCCTGCACTTAGCCAACATTTCACATGATACAGATGTCTTATCCTTAAGGATATCAGCATCATTGCCTTTCTAAAGTCATATTCATGTCTCTTTTATCATAAAACTGGTGGGTAGTGAATCTACTTTGATATCCTAGAAAGAAAGAGCTACGGGCAGGTTACATTCACAAGTGACTAATTTTCATAAAAGCATGCAAACGTGGAAATTCTATTATAATATATACACATATTATCCCAACACAATGTTCCTACAAGCTACTCGAAATCCTTGCATGAAATACAGTTTTACCAATCGACAGAACCAGGCACTGGAGATCATAGCGTGCAAGGACGGGATGATGCCTGTGTGCATCAGTACCATAGATTTAGACTACTTAAATATCAAGTAATTTTAGCACAAACACCAGCTTTTGTAAACGTTGTTGTGGATATTACTGATATATGATCTTGTCATTGTCATTGTTGTCATTCATAAAGTATTATGTTGTCATTTGTAAACGGAAGGAAAGATACCTGTTTTAAACGCATCATCTGTATCAAACATTTATGTTTTCTTTGCCCTCAAAGAAATCGAAGCATAAAATTTCCATCCAAACTTAAATGATGGCAGGCAGAAAAAGTGAGGTGCAAACATTAAAAAATTAACAACTATAATACAATTTAAAGCTGATGTCCACTAAGTAGCAATGTATGGCGTTAAGGCAAGTCTAAATAGTTTATCACAATGTTCATTTTTCATAAGTCCTTGGATACAACCACAGTAGCTGCCTCCAGTTTTAGTAATAACTAACACCGGACAGGGAATATGCACCAGTTTAAAATTAGCTGTATGCCAAATATATGTAATATATGAAGACACTACCAATGCTTCACAATGTCCAATCATAGGATTTGTATTCGCCACTGTCAATGCATCCATGTTCACTTCTGCCAAACAAACTTTTCAGACATTTCAGTATGCTATGAATACCGATTACCTGCAGTAAGACATTTTTCTAACAACTAAAAACATTAGGCTCTCTGCCCAAACCTTTTTTTCATCGTGTTTCATAAACAAAATATTTAATTATCCCATCAACACATACAGTTTCCCAGGACAAATTACATCAAATAACACTGACCAGAAACAGAAAAGCACTTCACGAAAAGGATTCTCTTGAAAACTATTAACCTGATTGCCTTCCGTCACTTGTAATAGTAATTGTGGTTCCATTGGTGTCTTTTTCACGTAATGCCACAAAACCATCCCCGAACTTTGCCAGCAATGCGCTATATATCAAGAGATGTCTATTCTTCACTTCTGATTCCTTTAACAAGCTTGCACTTGAGGTTTTCCGAAATTCCAGCTGAACTTTTTGCTAATCACAAAAAAGACAAAATGCTTTGATCCTAAATGGTCACCCACCTTAGAATTAGCCATGGTCTTGGTTGCTCAACTTGGTCTTGGTTGCTCAACTTCAATAATCTGACATTTATCCTCACTGCTCTCATTGTCAGCTCTTGCTTGTATTGTACATAATTGAGGCATTTAAGTTGGGGATCTTTTTTATCTCATATTGAAAAACAACAACAAAGTTTACTACTCATCCATCCCTGAAATGGCAGTGAAGATAAATAGTCAGATTACTGAAGTTAAGCAGCCAAGACCATGGTTAATATTAAGATGAGTGACCGTTTCGCATCCATACGTTTTGTTTTTCTTTTAGTTTTGACTAGCAGAAATATTAGGCAAATTATGCAAATTTGCCATCTCAGCTGGAATTTCGAAAAACCTAGATTGACAATGACAGAAAAAACTGCATACTTGAATTTTCTTTAAAAAAGCAAATAATTCGATTTTCATTTGAATAATAAGCTGTTGAATACTAACTCGGATGGCATTAATTCTTGTTTCCAAACGGAATTTAACCTATTTTCCTCCAGATATTGCCCGTCACGGTTACATTCAAAATTCAGCTTCCATAAGACCTCCATAAAACTCGTTTAGTCAAAATTAATAAAAATAAAGTTTGAGATCTGCATGGGAGTGTTGGAGTCATTATAAACAGCAAAAGTTGCCTTCCATAGTCACGTGATTTAAGTTGGAGCGTAAATTGAAGCGTTTTGTTTTCTTTGTTGGCATGAAGTTATGTCCCAAGCCCCCTGAAGTTGCCGCCTATCTTTTGGGTGGTGGGCGGTCATTTTCGACATCCTTGGCCCCGATGCAAATGTCTTAAAAAGATTCCCCACCAAGTTTTCGAAAAGCATCAGTTCAATGTAAAGAAGCATTAATGAATATCATTATTGTCTCTGAAACTAATGACTATTACCTTTTTATGTGACAACGTGACAACATTAATGTTTTTTACTGACATGACCCCCGTGGCCTTGGTTCTTATATAAAATGGTTAACCTGGTTTATTGGGTTAACATGATATTTGGAAAATGAGAGACAAAATAATTAAACGCCCATTCACTGACAAACATTCTTCAATCGCACATTTCTTTACTTAAACATTTGAATTAGTTAAGATTTTAGATTTTTTCATTTCTTTGTAGTTGTTAGGTTGTTTAGTTTATGCAAACATAGTTGGAGCCGTAACTGAAAATTAGGCATTTTCTAAACTAATCATGGTAATGCGTTACGCAAATATGGAAACAATTCTTATTTTATGGAGACAATCCTAAATTTACAATTCATTCTGCTCTTGTATTTTCTGCTCTGAACTATATTTACTTTACCAAAAGGGCTGCTCATCCTTGACCTCATACTGATATCTCAAATCAAGTGGGAATTGAATCATTTTGGCAGAATGGCAGGCTAACAGACAGCCAGACTGAATTTCAGAAAACCTCTATTAGCAGAAAATATTGGTAGTCTGCCCTGACTATAACTGGGGAAAATTACTAGATTGGGACCTACATAAACTAATCCTTTCAAATTTCATCTAGTATTGTATTATATGTGGGGGTCTGTTATTTGATTGACAGTGTGAGCATTTATTTTTGTGAGAATTTATAGAATTGAACAGCCAGCTCGGACCACTAATTAAAGAACAATGTCGACTCGTATCGGGTTAAGGGACTAGTGCTAATGTTATCATGATGACCATAAATGTCTAATTTAAATTACATAGGTCACTTAAGGAATAACCTTTGACTAAAGTTATTTTTAGCTTTATTATTTCCTGTCATTTTGTATTTGTTACTCTGTTGCTTGCATATATCTGCAGTACACATGTACACCTCAAGGATATCAACCAACGGTAATAAATTAGATACATAGACTAGATATATGACGAACTAGATACATGACCACATACATTACCACCAGAACATAATTTCAATGCCCTCCTCAATTTCGAAGGACACAAACAACCCAGTTCAATGAACTTTAGCAGGAGCTTGATTCGGTTCGAAAAATTGCAACAAAGTTTACTGTCTTCTGTTTGCAATTTCCGCGTTGTCAAAGCTTTCTATAATGTTACTGGGTCCCAAAACGTGCCAGACAAAATTAAATGTCAATGTATTATGTTTTATCTGCAATGTGTTTTGGATGTTATTTAACACCAAAAGCATTAATTAATGCTTCTCTCGGCTACACACCTTTAAGGCACACAAGGACGCATATTTTCTACCTATCGACAGAAATTGCCTGCTATGGAAATTTAATTAACAGATCTATTTAACCCTCAGTATGTCGCACACCATTAGAGGTTTTTCGAATTTAAGTTTGGTAGAGTGGCAACCTAGCATGCTAACTAAATCTAGTTTGGAGATGAATAATGGATGTAAAAAGACTTTGTCGAACTTCTTGTAGTTTTCTAAATTATTTATTTATTTCTCAAAATGTACAAAATGCAGCTACCCAAATCAACATCTCAACTGTAATTGAAAAGTGTGGCAAGATTTAAACTAGAAACAAAAGAGAAACAAAATTAGAATACAATTGTCCAAGGAGCCAATCACTTAAAGAAATCGGTGTCCACATATGTGACACAGCCATTTTAGAGTTTAGTGAAGCATATAGCCAATTATATACATTTGAAGATCTTAGGCATGTGTGCTACGTAAAATCTTTCTACAGTATCAGTCTCTTAAGAGTTCCCGAGCTATGATCATCTCGTAATAATGACGTTAGTAAGTAAACATTCTAATTTTACATTTTATTGTGCATTTTAACTTTGGGATCAGTTTGTTTCTAGAAACTACATTAATGGTAAAAGAAGATTAATTAGGAAGCCTGCTAAACCTAATTTCGAAAAACTTTCCATGTATAATTTAGTTTGAACTATTTTACCATCAAGTGTTCGCATGATTGTCGTGTTATTTCAATGGTCTGCCGGAATTAGTGTCATAATCGTCAATTTTGTCTTTCCATGATTCCATGTCGACAGGTTGACCATACATGGTGGAACCAAAGTAGCAATGTAGTAGAATATTGTTTAAAAAAATCACATTAGTTTTATCAAAGTTGGCAGTATTGTATGCATTATAACAAAAATTTCAGAGGCCTTTAACATCTTAAGCAAATCTTGTACCTGCATTTTCCTTAAAAGACCATTAATCAAATGCACCATCACTTTCCTCCCTTTTCTTTTCTTTAAATACTGCTCCCCTTCTCCTATTACTTACAAGGGTATCACATTTTGCACATGATAAAAAGTACTTAAGACCATTATATCGACATAGTCTACTTTTACCATGCTGATGACAAGTACTCCAGATGGAATTTTTAAAATGCAGGAATGCTCATCTTATCCCATTTTGTATACCGCACCCTCTATTAACCCTTTCGATACAATAGGTGTCTCTGCGACACCCTGGTCCCCCTGGCTCATATATGGCTCTAGGAGGACCCCTGGGACCATATTTAGCTCCAAAATGAGGTTTCCAAAGTGTGCATAAATGAACAGACAGGTAAAAAGTGGCTCATTTTTTTTGCACATTCCCCCTAAATAGGGATTAACGGGGGTCATAGGGGGCAGTGCCCCTTCGTCCATACCGCAAAATTTGACATTTTTCAAGTTTCAATTGGCTATCTCTGACAGTATTTGCTGGATAACATCTGGGGTGTGCATGGCATCAGAGGACCCTGGGGTCTCATGACCTGACTTCTGCAGGTGACCCTATTCCTGCAACCTTTGACACCAGTGGGTGTCAAAGTCCTTCAAACATCAAAAGACTGTGAATTTTACCTCAGATTTCTCACATTGAAAGCCTCTGGTAGCCACCTGGTGGCAACCAGGGAAACCAGTGTAGGCTTAGTGGAAGCTCCACTGACTGGCCTCCAAAGAGGAGTTGGTGATGTTTTGGTCAACTCGTAAAATCATTATCTCAACTGGACATGAACTTCACCACCCTCATTATGCTCATTTTTACTGCTATTTTAACCATAGGCTTGGTATCGAAAGGGTTAAGAGCATGTTGGCCAAAACTGGATGAAATTTGACGATACTCATTTTTCAGCCAAAACTCATCATTTCCACTCCATTTTGACATTTTTTCATTTTAAGTGTTCCCAGCCCAACCTGACCTTAACCCTTTCGATACAATAGGTGTCTCTGTGACACCCTGGTCCCCCTGGCTCATATATGGCTCTAGGAGGACCCCTGGGACCATATTTAGCTCCAAAATGAGGTTTCCAAAGTGTGCATAAATGAACAGACAGGTAAAAAGTGGCTCATTTTTTTGCGCATTCCCCCCTAAATAGGGATTAACGGGGGTCATAGGGGGCAGTGCCCCTTTGTCCATACCACAAAATTTGACATTTTTCAAGTTTCAATTGGCTATCTCTGACAGTATTTGCTGGATAACATCTGGGGTGTGCATGGCATCAGAGGACCCTGGGGTCTCATGACCTGACTTCTGCAGGTGACCCTATTCCTGCAACCTTTGACACCAGTGGGTGTCAAAGTCCTTCAAACATCAAAAGACTGTGAATTTTTACCTCAGATTTCTCACATTGAAAGCCTCTGGTAGCCACCTGGTGGCAACCAGGGAAACCAGTGTAGGCTTAGTGGAAGCTCCACTGACTGGCCTCCAAAGAGGAGTTGGTGATGTTTTGGTCAACTCGTAAAATCATTATCTCAACTGGACATGAACTTCACCACCCTCATTATGCTCATTTTTACTGCTATTTTAGCCATAGGCTTGGTATCGAAAGGGTTAAGAGCATGTTGGCCAAAACTGGATGAAATTTGACGATACTCATTTTTCAGCCAAAACTCATCATTTCCACTCCATTTTTGACATTTTTTCATTTTAAGTGTTCCCAGCCCAACCTGACCTTAACTCACAGTGTTTATGTGGAACATATCATATCATGAATTGTGAACAATGTGCTGACGTATGTATTATCTGGAGGAAGTTGTTGAGATCTGTGAAAATGGAGATCTAATTTTTCCTTTCAAGAAGTAACATGATGTAATTATAGTTTATTGCGCTAAGATCAATGTAGAGGATTGTTATAGTACAGATTCAGCCGATTATCAATTTGTCCATGGACTTAAGAATGTATCTAAGAATAAGTTGTCACACATCCCACTTTGAAAAATTTTCTACTGTTCTGATTTGCTGAAATGTTCCTGCTTATGAGGAGCCGTGCATAAATTTAAAGTATTCAAGGGTTTCAATGATTCTATCATATCGGGATCACAGACTTTCTCAGGAAATCTTTCTGACGAAAGTAACTGGAATCATGCCATACCATCTACGCTATACCCAATACCACCACTACTATGCACCTCTAATATTTCTATTTAAGCTAGCCAGGCTCTCATGTCATGTGCAATAAGTCCTGGGTTCGCACCCCGACCCAGCAGTCAGATGACTCAGGGAATCACTACATAAAAAAGTGAGAAAAGTGTGTAGGTGATGATGGACCTACCCTAGCTTTAAAACCCATGCGGAGAATCATCCGAAGTCTGAGACAGAGTAATAATTACCGCCCACATACGTAGTGTGCGGGAAGGTAATGTTTTCACACATGTTTGTCTGTCAGTGTGTTCAACTCTGGGGGGAGGGGGGGGGGTCCCATGTGAATTTTGCCCATGATGCACTGGAGCATTATATAGTGGTATATAAGAGCATTATGGGATAGGTCACATGGGAACCCCCCAGAAGTGGTAGTGGAAGAGGACCCCCCTCCCAGAAGTGGTAGTGAAAGAGGACCCCCCCCCCCAAGAAGTGGTAGTGGAAGAGGACCCCCCTGGAAGTGGTAGTGGAAGAGGACCCCCCCAGAAGTGGTGGTGGAAGAGGACCCCCCCAAGGCAAGGACCACACCAGACCAGCTGAGAAGTACTGCTGGGCAAGCGGGCAGTATGCCTTAGAAAAAAGGCTTCCTTGTTATAAATTAATTCTATTTTTGGTCAAACTAAAGTCAATTTTGTATAAACTGCATGATCGTTCGATATCAGAACAATTAGAAACGGTCAACATGGTAGATGCTTGTAGTTAAATTTAGAATTCAACTTGGAAAAATGTTAACTTTTCTCTTGAACTTCAGATAAAACTGTAATGACTAATTAACATAAACTTGTCATTCAAAAAGCCGAAGCAACAAATCAGATATTTTTGTCACTTGGCTTTACAGAGGCGACGACTACTGTAATGTCCATGCTGTATATTACCTCTCTGAGAATTATTTGTGAACCATATTTATTAACATTCAAAAGACATTCCTCATTCAGACTTTCTGGGAACTTGCTCCGCCTGATAAATACAGATGTCTTCCTTCCTCTTTGTTTTATCCAATCTAAACTAAGAAATCAATTTGGAAAATCAGTGTCAGTTTTCATTGTCTACCGAAAGGGAGACATAGTGATGGAGCCCATGAATTCCAGGGATGTTCTTCCCAAAAATGTTCCAGGGGTGGGGTGGGGTGGGGTGGGGTGGGTCATGTAGGGGTGGGGTGGGGTGGGGGTGGGGTGGGGGTGGGGTGGGGTGGGTCATGTAGGGGTGGGGTGGGGTGGGGTGGGTCATGTAGGGGTGGGGTGGGGGTGGGGTGGGGTGGGTCATGTAGGGGTGGGGTGGGGTGGGTCATGTAGGGGTGGGGTGGGTCATGCAGGGGTGGGGTGGGACATGCAGGGGTGGGGATGGGTGGGTCATGCAGGGGTGGGGTGGGGTGGGTCATGCAGGGGTGGGGTGGGGTGGGTCATGCAGGGTGGGGTGGGTCATGTAGGGGTGGGGTGGGGTGGGTCATGCTGGGGTGGGTCATGCAGGGGTGGGGTGGGTCATGCAGGGGTGGGGTGGGTTATGTAGGGGTGGTGTGGGGTAGGTCATGCAGGGGTGAGGTGGGTCATGCAGGGGTGGAGTGGGGTGGGTCATGCAGAGGTGGGGTGGGTCATGCAGGGGTGGGGTGGGTCATGTAGGGGTGGGGTGGGTCATGTAGGGGTGGGGTGCAGTGGGTCATGTAGGGGTGGGGTGGGTCATGCACAAATGGATATAAAGGGATGTGTATGAGTGGGGTAATGTTTCTTAAGGAACAACATGTGACAGATAAAATTATTGAGTGAATATTTTTCCAAATTACATTCAACCCTCTATGAATGACTCAAACTCAATAAATAATAACTCAGGGTTTTATAGGGTTTTGAAAATTCATGAATGGACCTGAGGGGATGTATATGAATGGAGGAAAGTTTTTTAAGGAATGACAAGTAACAGATAAAATTATTGAGTCAGTTTGTAGGCAGGGGTGGGTGGGTCATGTAAGGTGGGGTGGGGTGGGTCATGTAGGGGTGGGGTGGGGTGGGTCATGTAGGGGTGGGTCATGTAGGGGTGGGGTTGGGTGGGGTGGGGTGGGTCATGCAGGGGTAGGGTGGGGTAGGTCATGCAGGGGTGGGGTGGGTCATGCAGGGGTGGGGTGGGTCATGTAGGGGTGGGGTGGGTCATGCAGGGGTGGGGTGGGTCATGTAGGGGTGGGGTGGGTCATGCAGGGGTGGGGTGGGGTGTGTCATACAGGGGTGAGGTGGGTCATGTAGGGTGGGGTGGGGTGGGTCATGCAGGGGTGGGGTGGGGTAGGTCATGCAGGGGTGGGGTAGGTCATGCAGGGGTGGGGTGGGTTGGGTCATGCAGGGGTGGGATGGGTCATGTAGGGGTGGGGTGGGGTAGGTCATGCAGGGGTTGGGGTGGGTCATGCATGGGTGGGGTGGGTCATGCAGGGGTGGGGTGGGTCATGTAGGGGTGGGGTGGGTCATGCAGAGATGGAGTGGGGTCACTTCTAACTGACTGATAAAATTATTCAGTGGATTTCTGGACAATTAACTTTTTAACATTTTATGAATGACTCAAACTCAAGAAATAATAATTCTAGGGATTCAAAAATTCATGAATGAATATGAGGGCATGTGTATGAGTGGGGGAAAGTTTCTTAAGGAATGACAAGTGACAGATAAAATTATTGAGTGATTTTTTTTCCAATTCACATTCAACCTTTTACAAATGACTCAAACTCAAGAAATAATCAATCATAGGGTTTATAAATTCATGAATGGATATGAGGGCATGGGTATGAGTGGGGGGAAGTTTCTTAAGAAATAACAAGTGACAGATAAAATTATAGAGTGATTTTTTCCCAATTCACATTCAACCTTTTACAGATGACTCAAACTCAAGAAATAATCAATCATAGGGTTTCAAAATTTCAGAAATTGATATGAGGGGATGTGTATGAGTGAGGGAAAGTTTCTTGAACCATGATAAGCTGTAAGGCTACATGTCTACCAAAAGGGCCCCCAATAGGGTTTGGTCGGGTCATGCAGGGGTGGGTGTATCATACAGGGGTTGGGTGGGTCATGCAGGAGTGGGGTGGGTCATACAGGGGTGGGGTGGGTCATTAAGGGGTGGGGTGGGTCATGCAGGGGTGGGGTAGGCATGCAAGGGTGGGGTGGGTCATGTAGAGGTGCAATGGGTCATGCAGTTCATGTAGGGGTGGGGTTGGTTAATAACTCAGTTTCAAAAATTCACAAATGGATATAAGGGGATGTGTATGAGTGGGGTAATGTTTCTTAAGGAATGACATGTGACAGATAAAATTATTGAGTGAATATTTTTCCAAATTACATTCAACCCTCTATGAATGACTCAAACTCAATAAATAATAACTCATAGGGTTTTGAAAATTCATGAATGGACCTGAGGGGATGTATATGAATGGAGGAAAGTTTTTTAAGGAATGACAAGTAACAGATAAAATTATTAAATCAGTTTGTAGGCAGGGGTGCATGGGTCATGTAGGGTGGGGTGGGGTGGGTCATGTAGGGGTGGGGTGTGTCATACAGGGGTGGAGTGGAGTCACATCTAAGTGACAAGTCACAGATAAAATTATTGAGTGAACTTCTTCCAATTCACATTCAACTTTTTACAAATGACCCAAAGTCAAAAAATAGTAACTTGTAGGGTTTTGCAAATTCATGAATGGATATCGCAGGATGTGTATGAGTGGGAGAAAGTTTCTTAAAGAATGACAAGTGACAGATAAAATTATTGAGTGAATTTTTTTTCAATTAACATTCAACCTTTTATGAATGACTCAAACTCAAGAAATAATAACTCATAGGGTTTCAAAAATTCACAAATGGATATGGGGGGATGTGTATGAGTGGAGGAAAGTTTCTTAAGGAATGACAAGTGACAAAATTATTGAGTCAATTAATTTTATATATTACTCAGCATGACCCACCCCACCCCTACATGAACCACCCCACCCTACAACCCACCCCACCCCTACATGACCCACCCCACCCCTACATGACCCACCCCACCCCTACAACCCACCCACCCCTACATGACATGAAAAATAAGGGTCCAGGAATGTAAAGGGGGTAAGGTGGATCACGCCAATGACGTCACGTGACGTCATTGGGGTGATACAGGGGGGGTGGGGTGGGGTGGGGTGGGTCATGGAAATTTGACCAGTGTTGTCTAGTCCCGTCATACTGACCTTGATGTTATAAGTGTACACCATGAAGGAGACCACTTTAAGATCTGAGATTTCTACTGTATATGTAGAAAAGGCCGCTGCATTCAGTGGTAATCTCAGTTGTAATGTGGGAGTAGCTAAAATCCTTGTTTGATTTATTTTCGAATTTTCTAGACTGAGTTGCCGGCGTCATCCGCGTGTCGGCCCGACCCGTGTCGGCCCATCACCGTGTCGGCCCGGCCCCATATCGGCCTCACCCCAAAGCCCCACAACTCTCACTTGGTCCACATTTAACCTAATTAGCATAAATTATGATAAATGTGGTTGAATGTGAATTGGAAAAAATATTCAATCAATAATTTAATCCCTCACTTATCATGGTTCAAGAAACTTTCCCCCCACTCATACACATCCCCTCATATCCATTCATGAATTTTCAAACCCTATGAGTTATTATTTCTTGGGTTTGAGTCATTCCTAAAATGAAAATATGAATTGTAAAAAGAAAATCACTCAATAATTTATCTATCACTTGTCATGGCTTAGAAAACTTTCCCCCACTCATACCCATGCTCTCATATCCATTTGTGAATTTTTGAAACCCTGTGAGTTATTATTTTTTTAGTTTGAGTCATTTGTAAATGGTTGAATGCAAATTGGGAAAAAATTGACCCAGTAATTTTATCTTTAACTTGTCATTCCTTAAGAGACTTTTCCCCTATCATACACATCCCCTCATATCCATTTGTGAATTTTCAAAACCCTATGAGTTATTATTTCTTGAGTTTGAGTGAGTCATTTGTAAAATATAAAATATGAATTGTAAAAAAAATCACTCAATAATTTTATCTAAACTCAAACACATCCCCTTATATCCATTTGTGAATTTCCACTTATATCCATTTGTGAATTTTCAAAACCCTATGAGTTATTATTTTTTGAGTTTGAGTCAGTCATAAATGGTTGAATGCAAACTGGGATAAAATTGACTAAATAATTTTATCTGTCACTTGTCATTCCTTAAGAAACTTTTTCTCACTCATACACATCCCCTCATATCTATTCATGAATTTTTGAAACCCTATGAGTTGTTATTTCTTGAGTTTGAGTCATTTGTAAATGGTTAGATGTGAATTTTAAAAAATGCACTCAATAATTTTATCTGTCACTTGTCATGGCTTAGAAAACTTTTCTTCACTCATACACATTTGTGAATTTTCCAAACCCTATGAGTTTATTATTTCTTGAGTTTGAGTCATTTGTAAATGGTTAAATGTAAATTGGGAAAAATTGACTCAATAATTTTATCTGTAACTTATCATTCCTTAAGAAACTTTCCCCCTAATATATACATCCCCATGTATACATTTGTGAATTTTTGAAACCCTATGAGTTATTATTTCTTGAGTTTGAGTCATTTGTAAAATGTAAAATATGAATTGTAAAAAAAAGTCACTCAATAATTTTACGTGTCACTTGTCATGGCTTAGAAATCTTGGCCCAACTCATACACATCCCCTCATATCATTTGTGAATTTTCAAAACCCTGCAAGTTATTTTTTCATGAGTTTGAGTCATTCATAAAATGTAAGATATGAATTGTAAAATAAATCACTCAATAATTTTATCTCTCACTTGTCATGGCTTAGAAAACTTCCCTCACTCATACACAGCTCCTCATATCCATTTGTGAATTTTCCAAACCCTATGAGTTTATTATTTCTTGAGTTGAGTCATTTGTAAAATGGTTGAATGCAAATTGGGAAAAATTGACTCAATAATTTTATTTTTCACTTGTCATTCCTTAATAAACTTTCCCCCTATCATACATATCCCTGCATATCCATTTGTGAATTTTTGAAATCCTATGAGTTATTATTTCTTGAGCTTGAGTCATTTGTAAAATGTAAAATATGAATTGTAAAAAAAATCACACAATAATTTTATCTGTCACTTGTCATGGCTTAGAAATCTTTGCCGAATTCATACACATCCCCTCATATCTGTTTGTGAATTTTCAAAACCCTACAAGTTATTTTTTCTTGAGTTTGAGTCATTCATAAAATGTTAAATATGAATTGTAAAAAACAATTTTATCTGTCACTTATCATCCTTAAATAACATTTTCCACTCATACACATCCCCCTGTATCCATTCTTGAGTTTTCAAAACCCTACAAGTTATTATTTCTTAGGTTTGAGTCACTTGTGAAAGATTGAATGTGAATTGCATAAAAATTCACTCAACAATTTTATCTCACTTGTGATTCCTTAAATAACTTTCCCCCACTCATACACATCCTCTCGTTTCCATTCGTGAATTTTCAAAACCCTCCAATTTATTATTTTTTGAGTTTGAGTCATTTGTAAAAAGTTGAATGTGAATTGGAAACAAATCATGGAATATTTTTATCTGTCACTTGTCATGGCTTAGGAAACTTTCCATCACTCATACACAACCCCTTATATCCATTTGTGAATTTTCAAAACCCTATGAGTTATTATTTCTTGAGTTTTGAGTCATTCATAAATGGTTGAATGTGAATTGGGAAAAAATTGACTCAATAATTTTATCCGTCACTTGTCATGGTTTAAGAAATGTTCCCCCACACATCCCCTTGTTTCCATTCATGCCTTTTAAAAACCCTATGAGTTATTATTTTTTGAGTTTGAGTCATTCATAAAAGGTTGAATGTGGATTGCATAAAAATTGACTCAATAATTTTATCTGTCACTTGTCATAGTTTAAGAAATTCAATAGCCTGCAGATCTGAGTTTGATTTGCTGGATTAGATACCCTGTAACACCAACAATTTAATATTTTCAATATTTTAATATTTTTTATGACCCACCCCATCCTGCCTCTGTATGACCCACCTGACCCCCACCCCTGCATGACCCACTTCACCCCTGCATGACCCACCCCACCCCTTTGTGACCAACCCCACCCTTGTATGACCCACCCCACCCCTGTATGATCCACCCGTTCCCTGCATGACCCACCCCACCCCTGCATGACCCACCCCACCCCTAATGGGGGCCCCTTTCGGTAGACATGCAGCCCTACAGCTGTTTCATTTTTCTATTCATGTTTGGGTCATACTGAATGCAACTTGCACATTTTTAACTGGGATGATCCACCTTGTTTTCATGATAATCGTGTCCCAGTGCAGACCAGGTTTTCAATTGAAATAGTAATGGATTTACCAATTAAGCTTCATTTGGTTAACAAAAACCCATTACAAAGTCATGAAACTTTCCAGAATAAGTAGTGGTGATGGGAGGATGAAAAAGAGCACAAAAAAGTATAAGATCATTGATTTCAATTTTGAGCTATAGCTATATGTTTACATATTTTGACAATTTTCAATGGAAATATCAAAACAAAATTATTTGATTGGTCAACAAGGATTTGGTACAGCATATTATCTAAGTTATTTCTCTCATTTACACATGGGAACAGATATAAATTTCTGCAATTTTTGTTACAAGGAGGGTTTTTCATAACTTTACTACGGGTTACCAAATTGTGTCATAACAAAAGACTAGGGAACCTCCTTAAGCTGATTAGAGCAACAAATGGAAGAGTCGTGGCTATTTCTACTGTCAGTATTTCCTTTTATAGAATATGTAGCCAGACAGGTAGACAGCTAGATTATTATGTTTGTAAGATTGTCATTTCTCAGCACGATGTGTATTATAAGTTTAGTTCTATCAAGATGTATTTAGTTAGGATATTCTAGTGTGCAAAGAGAATGAAAATTAAATTTTAAATGAAAATATATGAAGAAATGAAAATATATGAAGGCATGAAACATATAAGTACACTGGTACTAACAGGTTTATTGTAGTCCATAATTATTGCTTTTGTTTTGTTAAATCTTTTGATAAAGGATTTTGATCCCTTAGTACTACTTATGTAGACTGTTTCTCATACAGATGTGAAGTAGTAGTTTAGACAATGACTAATGACTTTTTGATAGCATTGCAGTACAGAAGCATTGGAATTATCACCTATCATTTGTCTTGAGATGATAAAATGTGTTCTTGATACAACAGAATACCAGTATTTAAGATTATTTAGCATTAGATCAATTGTCTGCGCTCAATATTGAGTATTTTTGTACATGTTCTACATGTTATACGATTCATATGTTGTCGTTGTCGTAATTCCTGTTTACTAAGTCGACTTAACCCTTTCGATACTGAGCCTATGGTTAAAATAGCAGTAAAAATGAGTATAATGAGGGTGGTGAAGTTCATGTCCAGTCCAGGCAATAATTTTATGAGTTGACAAAAATGTCACCAACTCTTCCTTGCAGGCCAGTTAGGGGACCCCTCAATAAGACTACACTGGTTGCCCTGGTTGCCACCAGGTGGCTGCTAGGGACTTTCAATGTCAGAAATTTGAGTGAAAATCCAGAATCTTTCGATGTTTGAAGAACTTTGGCAGCCACTGGTGTCAAAGGTTACAGGAATAGGGTCACCTATGTAAGTCAGGTCATGAGACCCCAGAGTTCTTTCATGCCATACACACCCCAGATGCTGCCCAGCAAATACTGTCAAAGATGGCCAATCAGAACTAAAAAAGGTCAATTTTTGGTGTGTGCAGGCTGTCAAGTGTCCTATAAAATCCTATTTTTTCAGCAGTGTCCTATAAAATCCTATTTTTTCAGGAAATGTCCTATAAATCCTATTTTTTCCAGGATAGATGTTAAGTTTTTTTTTCAGTAAATGGTCTATAAATGCTATTTTTTCAGGATAGATGTTTAAGTTTATTCCAAGGGTAGAAATTAAGTCACTCCATGTCAGGGACAGGCCTCTCTGCTTGATTGTATGCCTTCTGTCTGGGGGCTAGAATGATGCACCACCCTGTGCATGCAGAGAAATGGGCCAAGGGCTGATCTAGATAAAGGTATTCCACTTACAGTCTCATGAAGGAGAGTTAAAGATACAAGGTACTACCAACTATTGTTAAGTCAGCACTTATCCTTGGACAAACAAATGCAGAATTGGAGCATAGTCTGTCTGTGAATACCAAAGTAGTTACCAAAGAAAGAGCATCACTTAATGAAAGAACCATAGTTGGTCTTCATGTTGTGAAAGAAGCAGTAAGGTTTTTTGACCCAGTGTCAAACCAATCAGAGAAGATCATTATCACAGATGATATGTGAAGATCTGTTAAATCTGCCCATGCAATGTACAGGGAATGGTTAGATGGGGAAAAAGAAGAGGAAGAAGAAAAGAAGAGAGAAGCTCAGAGAAGGAAACAGATCTCTAAACAAGCTCAAAAGAAAGGGAAAGGCTTGTTAAAAAGAAAGAATCATTAGCAAAGAGTGAAGAGAGTCTGAATGAGCAAGAAGAAAAGGCAAGACAGGAGTTAAGTGCAGTAGATGAGCTTTTAAAAGATGCAAGATTAAAGCTAGACAGTGCTCTTGCAAGCAAACCTATTAGTACAAATAGTATGGCTGCTGCAAAAATGATGCTTGAGACTGCAGAGAAGAAGAGAAGGAAGCTATGGAAAAGTTAGATGAAATTGGAAAGAAACAGAAATCATTAGACAAATCAACACACAAGCTTTTGGACCAAGCACTTTCTTCTAAAGCATTACCATAAGGGAAGAGAAAGGTTGAAAGTGATGAAAAATCTAGTAAGAAGAAGAAAAGTAACTAAACATTGTATTCAATATTCAGTGCCTTGTTATAGATGTGGTACTTAATCATTGTGTGGAACTTAGCACACCTAGTAATATTAATCTATTTAGCTTAGATACTTTTCTTGTCAAACTTTTTGTGTTCACCTGTTTTGCTTAAAAGTCTTAATTTTTTTTCTTGTATTGCTTTTGTGTAAAGTCATGAAACTTTCCAGAATAAGTAGTGGTGATGGGAGGATGAAAAAGAGCACAAAAAAGTATAAGATCATTGATTTCAATTTTGAGCTATAGCTATATGTTTACATATTTTGACAATTTTCAATGGAAATATCAAAACAAAATTATTTGATTGGTCAACAAGGATTTGGTACAGCATATTATCTAAGTTATTTCTCTCATTTACACATGGGAACAGATATAAATTTCTGCAATTTTTGTTACAAGGAGGGTTTTTCATAACTTTACTACGGGTTACCAAATTGTGTCATAACAAAAGACTAGGGAACCTCCTTAAGCTGATTAGAGCAACAAATGGAAGAGTCGTGGCTATTTCTACTGTCAGTATTTCCTTTTATAGAATATGTAGCCAGACAGGTAGACAGCTAGATTATTATGTTTGTAAGATTGTCATTTCTCAGCACGATGTGTATTATAAGTTTAGTTCTATCAAGATGTATTTAGTTAGGATATTCTAGTGTGCAAAGAGAATGAAAATTAAATTTTAAATGAAAATATATGAAGAAATGAAAATATATGAAGGCATGAAACATATAAGTACACTGGTACTAACAGGTTTATTGTAGTCCATAATTATTGCTTTTGTTTTGTTAAATCTTTTGATAAAGGATTTTGATCCCTTAGTACTACTTATGTAGACTGTTTCTCATACAGATGTGAAGTAGTAGTTTAGACAATGACTAATGACTTTTTGATAGCATTGCAGTACAGAAGCATTGGAATTATCACCTATCATTTGTCTTGAGATGATAAAATGTGTTCTTGATACAACAGAATACCAGTATTTAAGATTATTTAGCATTAGATCAATTGTCTGCGCTCAATATTGAGTATTTTTGTACATGTTCTACATGTTATACGATTCATATGTTGTCGTTGTCGTAATTCCTGTTTACTAAGTCGACTTAACCCTTTCGATACTGAGCCTATGGTTAAAATAGCAGTAAAAATGAGTATAATGAGGGTGGTGAAGTTCATGTCCAGTCCAGGCAATAATTTTATGAGTTGACAAAAATGTCACCAACTCTTCCTTGCAGGCCAGTTAGGGGACCCCTCAATAAGACTACACTGGTTGCCCTGGTTGCCACCAGGTGGCTGCTAGGGACTTTCAATGTCAGAAATTTTGAGTGAAAATCCAGAATCTTTCGATGTTTGAAGAACTTTGGCAGCCACTGGTGTCAAAGGTTACAGGAATAGGGTCACCTATGTAAGTCAGGTCATGAGACCCCAGAGTTCTTTCATGCCATACACACCCCAGATGCTGCCCAGCAAATACTGTCAAAGATGGCCAATCAGAACTAAAAAAGGTCAATTTTTGGTGTGTGCAGGCTGTCAAGTGTCCTATAAAATCCTATTTTTTCAGCAGTGTCCTATAAAATCCTATTTTTCAGGAAATGTCCTATAAATCCTATTTTTTCCAGGATAGATGTTAAGTTTTTTTTTCAGTAAATGGTCTATAAATGCTATTTTTTCAGGATAGATGTTTAAGTTTATTCCAAGGGTAGAAATTAAGTCACTCCATGTCAGGGACAGGCCTCTCTGCTTGATTGTATGCCTTCTGTCTGGGGGCTAGAATGATGCACCACCCTGTGCATGCAGAGAAATGGGCCAAGGGCTGATCTAGATAAAGGTATTCCACTTACAGTCTCATGAAGGAGAGTTAAAGATACAAGGTACTACCAACTATTGTTAAGTCAGCACTTATCCTTGGACAAACAAATGCAGAATTGGAGCATAGTCTGTCTGTGAATACCAAAGTAGTTACCAAAGAAAGAGCATCACTTAATGAAAGAACCATAGTTGGTCTTCATGTTGTGAAAGAAGCAGTAAGGTTTTTTGACCCAGTGTCAAACCAATCAGAGAAGATCATTATCACAGATGATATGTGAAGATCTGTTAAATCTGCCCATGCAATGTACAGGGAATGGTTAGATGGGGAAAAAGAAGAGGAAGAAGAAAAGAAGAGAGAAGCTCAGAGAAGGAAACAGATCTCTAAACAAGCTCAAAAAGAAAGGGAAAGGCTTGTTAAAAAGAAAGAATCATTAGCAAAGAGTGAAGAGAGTCTGAATGAGCAAGAAGAAAAGGCAAGACAGGAGTTAAGTGCAGTAGATGAGCTTTTAAAAGATGCAAGATTAAAGCTAGACAGTGCTCTTGCAAGCAAACCTATTAGTACAAATAGTATGGCTGCTGCAAAAATGATGCTTGAGACTGCAGAGAAGAAGAGAAAGGAAGCTATGGAAAAGTTAGATGAAATTGGAAAGAAACAGAAATCATTAGACAAATCAACACACAAGCTTTTGGACCAAGCACTTTCTTCTAAAGCATTACCATAAGGGAAGAGAAAGGTTGAAAGTGATGAAAAATCTAGTAAGAAGAAGAAAAGTAACTAAACATTGTATTCAATATTCAGTGCCTTGTTATAGATGTGGTACTTAATCATTGTGTGGAACTTAGCACACCTAGTAATATTAATCTATTTAGCTTAGATACTTTTTCTTGTCAAACTTTTTGTGTTCACCTGTTTTGCTTAAAAGTCTTAATTTTTTTTCTTGTATTGCTTTTGTGTAAATGTTTATGTAGCTGTTATGCAAATCTGCTTTGCTTTGTACATTTTACTTAATAAAGGTATTTAAAAGGTGGAGAAGACTATTATCCTGGAAGTTTGTAAGAACTATATATATTTCTACACTTACTATTTATCATACCAAGATTCCTATTCAAAATATCAATTCTTTCCTATTCAAGAGTACTTCTTTCTAATATAAGTCTGTGGATGGGTATAGGGGAGGATTGCTGGTGGGTAAATATTGTACAAGGATAAACCTTTTAAAACTTTGAGTGGCTCATTAGTATGTTGATAAAATTGAGATCCATGCAGGAGCTTTTTAAAAATAGCATATGGTAAACTTTGTACCCAGCAGCAAGTGGAGGCCATATTTAAAAAAAACACACAAATATTCTGTCAATGTAGAATTAAAAGATATTAAATTATAAGTCAGTTTTATACAGTGAACAAAGTGTTTTATTTAATGGCTTATTTACTACAAAAACCTGAAAAAGTCCTATTTTTTTCACAAAAAATGTCCTATTTTTTCACAAAAAATGTCTTATAATCCTATTTTTTTTGACGTGTCCTATTACTTGACGGCCTGTGTGTGGATGAGGGGGCAGAGCTCCCTACAACTCCCATTAATCCCTATTTAGGGGGAAATGCACGAAACAAATGGGCCACTTTTTAATTGTCAATCCATTTAAGCACACTTTGGAATCACCAGTTTGGAGCTAAATATGGCCCCAGGTGTCCTCCTAGAGCCCTATGATATATGAGCCAGGGGGACTAGGGTGTCCCATAGACACCTATACTGTATCGAAAGGGTTAATTAATAGGCTTTAGCACGGTTGTAGTACCCACAGTCCCCATACATGGCATTAAGTTTCAAAAGTTATACCATACCCGTGTCCATTTTTAACGATTTTATATTACAAAAAATAAAATATTAATCGCACAATCTTTCCATTTAAGTGTAAACGGACTAATCCCATTAAACATTTAAACTTGTTAGTCATTGGCGAAAAAGTGTTCGATTTCTTAGTTTTGGACAAAGGGGATCGCTTGCTTAAGTATGTTTAATCTTTGTATTTAGGTTAAGTATCAAGTTAAATATTTCACATATCCTCTCATGCAGAGATGAAAAATGCGCTGTTCATGGTTCTTTTGTGGCTGTGACAAATATTGATTGGTAACAAGTTCATTCGGGGACAATACTATTTGTATTGGATTAAAACCATAATACTGGACGTGTAGTTCATTGTCTACGGAAAGGGAGACATAGTGATGGAGCCCATGAATTCCAGGGATGTTCTTCCCAAAAATGTTCCAGGGGTGGGGTGGGGTGGGGTGGGGTGGGGTGGGTCATGTAGTGGTGGGGTGGGGTGGGTCATGTAGGGGTGGGGTGGGGTGGGTCATGTAGGAGTGGGGGGTGGGTGGGGTGGGGTGGGTCATGTAGGGGTGGGTGGGTCATGGTGGGGTGGGTTAATGTAGGGGTGGGGTGGGGTGGGTCATGTAGGGATGGGGTGGGTCATGCAGGGGTGGGATTGGGTGGGTCATGCAGGGGTGGGTTATGTAGGGGTGGGTGGTGTAGGTCATGCAGGGGTGGGGTGGGGTGGGTCATGCAGGGGTGGGGTGGGTCATGTAGGGGCAGGGTGGGTCATGTGGGGGTGGGGTGGGGTGGGTCATGTAGGGGTGGGGTGGGGTGGGTCATTTAGGGGTGGGATGGGTCATGCTGGGGTGGGGTGGGTCATGCTGGGGTGGGGTGGGTCCTGCAGGGGTGGGGTGGGTCATGCAGGGTGGGGTGGTGTGGGACATGCAGGGGTGGGGTGGGTTATGTAGGGGTGGGGTGGGGTAGGTCATGCAGGGGTGGGGTGGGGGGTCATGCAGGGTGGGGGGGTCATGCAGAGGTGGGGTGGGTCATGTAGGGGTGGGGTGGGTCATGCAGGGGTGGGGTGGGGTGGGTCATACGGGGTGGGGTGGGTCATGTAGGGGTGGGGTGGGGTGGGTCATGCAGGGGTGGGGTGGGGTAGGTCATGCAGGGGTGGGGTGGGTCATGCATGGGTGGGGTGGGGTGGGTCATGCAGGGGTGGGGTGGGTTAGGTCATGCAGGGGTGGGGTGGGTCATGCTGGGGTGGGGTGGGGTGGGTCATGCAGGGATGGAGTGGGGTCACATCTAAGTGACTGATAAAATTATTCAGTGGATTTCTGGACAATTAACTTTTTAACATTTTATGAATAACTCAAACTCAAGAAATAATAACTCTAGGGATTCAAAAATTCATGAATGGATATGAGGGCATGTGTATGAATGGGGGAAAGTTTCTTAAGGAATGACAAGTGACAGATAAAATTAGTGATTTTTTTCCAATTTACATTCAACCCTTTACAGATGACTGAAACTCAAGAAATAATCAATCGTAGGGTTTCAAAATTTCAGAAATCAATATGAGGGGATGTGTATGAGTGAGGGAAAGTTTCTTGAACCATGATAAGCTGTAGGGCTGCATGTCTACCAAAAGGGCCCCCAATAGGGTTTGGGTGGGTCATGCAGGAGTGGGTGTATCATACAGGGGTTGGGTGGGTCATGCAGGGGTGGGGTGGGTCATACAGGGGTGGGGTGGGTCATGCAGGGGTGGGGTAGGCATGCAAGGGTGGGGTGGGGTGGGTCATGTAGAGGTGCAGTGGGTCATGCAGTTCATGTAGGGGTGGGGTGGGTTAATAACTCAGTTTCAAAAATTCACAAATTGATATAAGGGGATGTGTATGAGTGGGGTAATGTTTCTTAAGGAATGACATGTGACAGATAAAATTATCGAGTGAATATTTTTCCAAATTACATTCAACCCTCTATGAATGACTCAAACTCAATAAATAATAACTCATAGGGTTTTGAAAATTCATGAATGGACCTGAGGGGATGTATATGAATGGAGGAAAGTTTTTTAAGGAATGACAAGTAACAGATAAAATTATTGAGTCAGTTTGTAGGCAGGGGTGGGTGGGTCATGTAGGGTGGGGTTTGGTGGGTCATGTAGGGGTGGGGTGTGTCATACAGGGGTGGAGTGGAGTCACATCTAAGTGACAAGTCACAGATAAAATTATTGAGTGAACTTCTTCCAATTCACATTCAACCTTTTACAAATGACCCAAAGTCAAAAAATAGTAACTTGTAGGGTTTTGAAAATTCATGAATGGATATGGCAGGATGTGTATGAGTGGGGGAAAGATTCTTAAAGAATGACAAGTGACAGATAAAATTATTGAGTGAATTTTTGTCTACCGAAAAGGGAGACATAGTGATGGAGCCCATGAATTCCAGAGATGTTCTTCCCAAAAATGTTCCAGGGGTGGAGTGGGGTTGGGTGGGTCATGTAGAGGTGGGGTGGGGTGGGTCATGCTGGGGTGGGGTGGGTCATGCAGGGGTGGGGTGGGGTGGGTCATGCTGGGGTGGGGTGGGGTAGGTCATGCAGGGTGGGGTGGGTCATGCAGGGATGGGTGGGGTGGGTCATGCAGGGGTGGGGTAGGTCATGCAGGGGTGCAGCAGGGTGGGTCATGCAGGGGTGGGGTGGGTCATATAGGGGTGGGTGGGTCATGCAGGGGTGGGGTGGGGTGGGTCATGCAGGGGTGGGGTGGGTTGGGTCATGCAGGGGTGGAGTGGGGTGGGTCATGTAGGGGTGGGGTGGGGTTGGTCATGCAAGAGTGGGGTGGGGTAGGTCATGCAGGGGTGGGGTGGGATGGGTCATGTAGGGGTGGGGTGGGTCATGCATGGGTGGGGTAGGCATGCAAGGGTGGGGTGGGGTGGGTCATGTAGAGGTGCAGTGGGACATGCAGTTCATGTAGGGGTGGGGTGGGTTAATAACTCAGTTTCAAAAATTCACAAATGGATATGAGGGGATGTGTATGAGTGGGGTAATGTTTCTTAAGGAATGACATGTGACAGATAAAATTATCGAGTGAATATTTTTCCAAATTACATTCAACCCTCTATAAATGACTCAAACTCAATAAATAATAACTCATAGGGTTTTGAAAATTCATGAATGGACCTGAGGGGATGTATATGAATGGAGGAAAGTTTTTCAAGGAATGACAAGTAACAGATAAAATTATTGAGTTAGTTTGTAGGCAGGGGTGGGTGGGTCATGTAGGGTGGGGTGGGGTGGGACATGTAGGGGTGGGGTGTGTCATACAGGGGTGGAGTGGAGTCACATCTAAGTGACAAGTCACAGATAAATTTATTGAGTAAACTTCTTCCAATTCACATTCAACTTTTTACAAATGACTCAAACTCAAAAAAATAGTAACTTGTAGGGTTTTGAAATTCATGAATGGATATGGCAGGATGTGTATGAGTGGGGGAAAGATTCTTAAAGAATGACAAGTGACAGATAAAATTATTGAGTGAATTTTTTTTCAATTAACATTCAACCTTTTATGAATGACTCAAACTCAAGAAATAATTACTCAGAGGGTTTCAAAAATTCACAAATGGATATGGGGGGATGTGTATGAGTGGAGGAAAGTTTCTTAAGGAATGACAAGTGACAAATAAAATTATTGAGTCAATTAATTTTATATGTTACTCAACATGACCCACCCCACCCCTACAACCCACCCCACCCCTACAACCCACCCCACCCCTACATGACATGAAAAATAAGGGTCCAGGAATGTAAAGGGGATGGAGCTGGATCACGCCAATGATGTCACGTGACATCATTGGCATGATACAGGGGGTGGGATGGGGTGGGGTGGGGTTGGTCATGGAAATTTGACCAGCATCTAGTCCCATCACACCGACCTTGAATGTTATAAGTGTACACCATGAAGGGGACCACTTTAAGATCTAAAATTTTACTGTATATGTAGAAAAGGATGCTGCATTTGGTGGTGGTCTCAGTTTTAATATAGGAAGAGCCAAAATCCTTGTTTTATTTGATTTATTTTCGAATTATTTTCTAGACTGAGTTGCCGGCGTCATCCCCGTGTCAGCCCGAACCCATTTTGACCAGGCCC
>CAXANZ010000145.1:0-27091 GCA_963970385.1 Theonella swinhoei
TCTCTCTCTCTCTCTCTCTCTCTCTCTCTCTCTCTCTCTCTCTCTCTCTCTCTCTCTCCTCGGCCTGAGTCACCAATTAAACTTTGCTACATCCACTACCAGCTAAGGATATACATAAACATGAATGAGTTTTGCACTCAGTGTTAAGTTTTGAGCTTATCACATATATGTATCTGCAGGTGTTTCGTCATGGCGACCGTTCTCCCGTTTATGCCTTCCCTAAAAAATGGTGTGACGAGTGCTACTGGCCTCAGGGCCTTGGACAACTCTCTATTGTAAGAGTATATGTACAGCAACAGTTATACATGTATATTCAAAGCTTGCAGGGCTACATGTACAATTGTAGAGAACAGTGAGCTCCACACTCAGTGTTGTGAATGACAGTTTTGTCCTGGACAATGGATGGTCATAAAGAAACTTGCTGTAAATTCTGTAAATATCCAATTTAGTGTGTAGAGGGCTCAACCCTATGGGGTTATTGGTGAGCGGGAGCGAGCCCACCTAGTTGTGTCAACGGGGCGATTTTTCTATATGTGACAGGCACTGTACATATCGTAATTTTTAAAGTGAGTTCTAATTTATTAACAACTAGGTGGGCTAGATCCACTCGCCAAAAATGCACTGTGTTTACCTAGTACATGTACATGTACATGTACATGTACATCGTTCTGTTGTATACAGTATCGTGTGTGTTTACATGGAGGCAGGCTATTGGTGTTTAGTCTCTGTCTGTGTAAAATTTCTATTTCAGAAAGGACAAGTACAAGAGTATTCTCTAGGGAGAGTGTTACAACAACGTTATGTGGAGTCTGATGACCTAATCTATCCCAATTACACTCGAGTACAGGTGCATTGTGTGATTGTGTGTGTGATTGTGTGTGTGTGTGTGTGTGTGTGTGTGTGTGTGTGTGTGTGTGTGTGTGTGTGTGTGTGTGTGTGTGTGTGTGTGTGTGTGTGTGTGTGTGTGTGTGTGTGTGTGTGTGTGTGTGTGTGTGTGTGTGTGTGTGTGTGTGTGCCTTTCTCCCCTTCATATGTGCACTTCAAACACATTCTAGCTCTTCTGCAATGGCCTTGACTTACATACATGTATGTATAACACATGTATTTTAGTGCAGTAATGATGAAGGCCGCAGGGTTTCATACAAGATTTTTTGGTGGTGGGGGGGAAGATGTTTGTGGGGCACTACCACAGTGCATGCATGAGTTTGCATAACGCTGTCAAATAACATGTGAACAAAGACTATACATATTTTCAAGTTTACGGGAGGGGGGGGACAATTCCAGGGCCCCCCTCTGTATGAAACCCTGGCCTGGCCTGTGTGTCCAACGTGAAATGAAGTGTGGTCCATCTACCTTCTCCTCCTTATCCAGGTATATGTACGAAGTACTGATGTTGACCGTACTCTCATGTCAGTTCAATGTCAGTTGGCAGCACTGTTCCCTCCTAATAAAAATGAGGTGCTAATATACATGTACATGTACTTTACGTATAAGTTAAAGCACAGAAGGAAGTGCTGTACCTACAATAATGGTACGAGGGGTATGGTCTATCGAGACCACCCCGAGTACCATTATTGTGCTTACAGCACGTCCCTTTCCATGCTTTAATTGATTTATTGTACTTCGCATCTCACCGGCTGTAAGAAAGGCTAAAACTATCACCGTTATCACGTGCCATGCTGTATAGCGCGCGCCTCACTTAAACCGTGCTGTATGACGGATAAAGCACTGGCTGTGCCTTTGATTCGCCCACGCGAAGTACATGTACAATGAAATGCACTTGTAAAGTGCGTAACCCTCGCGCAGTTATGACTACCAAGTAAATATATTAGAGCTCCTGACTCTCTTCGTGCTCTGCACCTACTTGTAGCTAATGCAAAACTATATCTAACAGCAAGTCGTGCTGCTGCGATCTTCAATTAATGCGCACCTTCAGGTATAAACCGCTGCCTAAAACAGATACACTTCTGACGATACAGCTCCAGACTTCCTATTACGAAGTAGCAATACTGCTTGTCAATATATCCATGTTTGGCTATCACAACAATTATGATTCACAAAAATCGGCAATTTACCGCTTTTCTTCAACAACGGAGGTCCGGTCTCTTCTTTCCGCTCCAAACGTTAACTGTGCCGAGCGCTAACGCTACTTCTTCATATCTCCAAGTTTGGTACTTATAGCAGCCACGGTTTACGAGAAAACTTGTTTACAAACAGACAGACAGACAGACAGACACACACACACACACACACACACACACACACACACACACACACACACACACACACACACACACACACACACACACACACACACCGACCGACTACAATAACCCTCCCGCGCATGCGCGAGGGTTAATAAATGTATGTACATGGATAATGTGTGTGTATTATTTGGTGAGCAGGAGTGAGCCTACCTGGTTGTACATACACTTGGAAATATTTTACATGTACGTAATATCTGTTGTGTCTGTTGCCAAATATTGAATATCCTTTTTATGCGTACAGTTTCAATATTTCATCATCATGTGCATGAAATTCATACCAGCTGTACAACTATGTACATGTAGTGGTTTGCTCCTACTTGTGAGCATTCATCTAGAACTATGTGTAAATACTTGAAGATACATACAGTACATGCAAAAAAACGTCAACAAAGCTACCATATTACTACCCTAACGCTACCCTACTACCCTGCCTTGCTACCCTTCCCTGCTACCTTGCTTCCCCACCCTGCTACCATAGTACCTTACCCTGCTACTATGCTACCCTACCCTGCTACCCTGCTACCTAAATTGTTGACATTTTTTTTGCATGTACTGTACATGCTCTTGTACATGCTCTTGTACATGTATACCTCCATAACATGTACCATGCCATGTTTTCCTCGTATAAGACCTTCTAAAATTGTCTGGCTCTAGTTGTTTGCTGTTCTTATAGCAGTTACATATTTTTAGACAAACGGTGACTACAAATCTACATACAAAATTTTCCAGTTCTACAAGGTGGCTCTCTCCTGCTCTCCTAATTATGCATTATCAAATACATGTACATACATGTATGACTTTAATCGTCCATGAGACGCTTAGAAAGAAAGGCAAGACAACACAACACAACAGAAAGACAAAGCAACACAACACAACTCGCCCAAGGCAGTTATTTTTCGAATAGCTGCCTCAGGTTGGACTGTCCGCTTTCTAGGCGACACTCTTACCAATGCATACATGTACATGTACATGTAGTCATGTATACAATACAAAACAGCCAAAGCACCTCAACCATGTACATGTACTCTGAATTACCAAATACACATGTACACCACGTTCCTGTGTAGACATTCAATGAGAGTATTCCATGGCAACCCATTCCAGTACATACAGTACCTCAGGAAGATGACAGGGTATGTGGTAACCTACCAATACTGTGGGGGGCAATAGTCTATGGTGTGCATGTCTACATCGTACATAAAGTGGTCAGGAATTCATTCATGCATGTACAATGTAGTAGGACAAATGCAAATATTGGGATTAAAGATACATGTGTATACGTATACATGTACATGACAGGGTTCATATGGGGGGACCTGGGCTTCATGCATGTACACATGCAAATAGAATACATGACTTTAATCATCCATGAGATGCTTAGAAGACCAGACAAAGCAATACAACACAACTCTCCCAAGGCAGTTATTTTTCAAAGAAAAAGTAGCTGCCTCGGGTGGGACTCGCCTGCTTTCCAGGCCACATGTACATGACAGGGATTCGTACAGGAGGAGGGAAGACCTGAGATTTTCTGCCCCCTGAAACTATTCCCCCCCCCGTTATTTACATGTACATCAAACTCGCATTTCAGTACACATAACAGATAGCAGCAAAACTAGTAATGCTTTATAAATACCTCCAGAATGTCCTAGAACTAATCTCAGAGCATTGCACTGACTTCTAGGTACATGTATATAGGCAACTTCTAGCTGGTAATATATGCTGAATGCAATTGCTAATACACCAAATACAGTTTGTTTTGTGTACTGCACATGTAGCTATTGAGAGGATATGATGTGGACTGTCCTAGGTACAAGGCTCTTCGAGAGGAAGATAAACGTTCAAAAGAATACAAGAAGATTGAAGAAGAGAACAAGGTCTGCACTATGTACATTTCGTGTTCTGTTTTACACATACTTTAGATGATGATAGCTGGATGTAGTCAACAGGCTCGGTAGGCAATGCACAAGTTTGCTATTGTGACTACAGATTGTACATACACAAATATGGATTGTTTTGTGTATTGCATGTATATAGCTATTAAGAGGATATGCTGTGGACTGTCTTAGATACAGGGCTCTTCGTGAGGAGGAAGAAAACATTCTACTATCTAACTGAAGCCAGAGTGTATATGTATCCCATTATACCACAAACATTAGCTACATGTATCTTCTAATTATAGTTGTTATGTAATTAGTCACTGGTCACAATATTCCCAGAGGGAGAATAACATGGACATGTTTTTTTTCTACAGTCATTCTTGGCTCGGATGCAAGAAGAGACTGGTCTTGTACCAACCACACTTGACAATGTGTGGCAAATCCAGGACACATTGTTGGTTCAGGTTTGTACTTTACATGTAACTACCCACCGTATTGTATGGTGTGTACATGGGTTTACACTAAGTTTACACTATGCAATATCTGCACACACACACACACGCACGCACGCACGCACGCACGCACGCACGCACGCACGCACGCACGCATGCACGCACACACACGTGCACACACACACACATACAATGTACACACATACAGCGAGTACATGAAACACACACACACACACACACACACACACACACACATACAGCGAGTACATGAACACACAGTCTAGGCCTTGGCGGATTATGCTCTAAAATCGGTCTATTATGCTATGCCGCAATTCCCGCAAAATGAATCTATTATGCTGCCGCCCAATCGTATTATGCTACTGTCCAATCCTATTCTGCTCATCAAACTTATTTTATGCACATGCGTTTAAAATCACGAGCGGATCACGTGACGAGGTTATGGACTCATCAGAGGTCGTCGAGGTTGAAGACCAGCAAGCCTGTTTGAGCCGATCCATTATAGATCGACTGAAATGTCCCATTAGATCTGATCTCTCTAGAAAAGAAATAGCTATGGCAACGGTTACTATAATATAAGGTAGCATTCACGGGCATGCCCAGAGCCAGATGTCTATTATGGTCACCTATTCATCTATTATGCTCCATTATGCTCCTATGCTCTGGTGTCCTATAATGCTCGAAATTATGCCGGCATAATCCGCCAAGGCCTAACACACACACACATCCATGCACAACTATTATATTGAACTGGTTCGGGATAAAGCATAAGATATGGATAAATTGTTGCTTATATGCCAACAGAAAGATACTTTCAATCAACTTCCTCCCTGGATTAAGCCTGGAGACTTTCAGAAACTCACTAATCTCTCCACGTACACCTTTAACCTCATGTTCTCTTCTACTGAAAAAAGTAGACTTGCTGCAGGTGATTGGTGTACATTCACATGTAACATATAGTTGTGTGTGTATGTACATGTACTGAGAATCAGCAATCACCATCATTGCTGCAGGTGAAATTACTCATGTACAACATGTGCATGATTTTCGATGTCCTATACTACCGAGGGTTATCTGGGACTGCCATCAAAGTCCCGGGATGTCCCAGGATATCATACATCTATAGATATGTATGTATCATCTTCCGCGTAGTCTTCGTCGCGAGCCCAGCCTCCTCCCCATCAAAAGGGGGTGGAGCCTCACCATGCATTTGGCTCCACCCCCTTTACTGATGGGGAGGGGCTGTGGCTGCTCCTCAGACAGGGTTAACTAGTTGTCAGATAGGGGACATGGATCATCCCAGGACAGTCCATGGCAATCCCAGACATATACCATACTAGGAATAATTGATATCCAGGATACATTTTATGTTATTATAGCACAATTGTGATTACATGTGATTACATCCGTGTTATACTCCATATCTCCATGTTAGTAATAACTAAATGAATGTTCTTACATGCTCAATTATGTAGGTACCTGGGTGAGTAAGGTTGTGAGTGATATGAAGTCCAAGAGAGATAATCCTAAATCTGACATCAAACTAAACCTTTATTCGGCTGTGAGGATGCATACATATGTGTATACAGTGCTGAACTTTGGAATTGTAAAAATTGGTTATTACATATGTTTCAAATTACTCCATTTTCTCCATGTATTCAAGCCACTATATATACATGTACATGTAAGTTTGATACAAGGGATCTACGCAAATCCAAAAATCCGAGGGCTCTCAGTAGTGATCCGAGCATAGCAAGGGCACTACGGGTAGCCTGAGGGTTTTTGAATTTGCGTAGATCCCGTGGACTCGTTGTCTAACTTGTTTAGTGCATTGTACTTGTTTTATCAGTGTCTTGTTCACGTGTACGGATGAACATGTGCATGTTGAATTCATGTAGACTTGTAGGTCAATATTGAGCTCATGTAGGTTAATATTGAGGTCTCAGGTCAATACTGGCACAAGTTACTATAAATTATACTTTTGTTGAGACAGGTCAATACTGGTATCAGTAACTTATAACTGACCAATCAGATTGCTTTATTTAAGGGGCGATGCACTATACTTACAATGTACAGTGTACAGTGAGGGATAGTCTATACTGAAATCGTATTCTTGTACCCAGTTTTGCATGTAGTATTTTTAGTCCGACATTTGACATTGGGGAAACAAAACTAGTGATGGAGTCCAGGTGTGTTTTGGAAGTGCTCTATAAATTCACTTTCTGTACAGCATGATACTACAGTGGTGAACATGTTAGCAGCCCTGAATGTTTATGATGGCACCTTACCTGGATATGCTGCTGCTCTGTTTGTGGAACTCTACTCAGATGGAGGGTGAGAGCTAGCTGGGCCTTTGCTGCATGTACAATGTATATACTCTTTCATGCTGCATTTGCAGAGGAGGTTGGAAATGGTGTAATTAGCGATCACGCGATGTGGGTGTGGTCTAAATTTATACATGGAGTTTGCCATTCACATTGGATGAGGACTGTAGCTGAAGAACTTCGCAGAATCGGCCACTGAGACTTGAAGCAGATGGCTAAAACAGCAAGAAAAAAGCATTCACGTTGAGTCCACATCCGTCCGCCTTTCAGATTTTGTAAATGAGAAAGTTGCTTGTGCTTCTCTCTACGGAACAGTAACGATCACTTGAAACCCTCGTCAGGAACTACTTCGACAGTATGAACCACTACTAAGACTAATAAAGCCTTCAGCTTGCTAGGGAAAGCTAGAAGCGAGTCTTTACCTGTTATCGGGGGTGGAGCATAACTATGGTAATTGCATTACTTAAGAGTATGCGCATTACGTAATTATTGCGCTTCCAACCTCCTCTGGTGCATTTGTATGCTCATTACAGTCATTGTATTACATGTATGGGCTACTGAGAAGAATGCTTAGTCAACAGCTAAGAACTCTGTTTTCAGTACACCTGCACTATTATCTAACAAAGCATACACCTGGTACAGTAAATAAGTGCTACAATACTGTGCTAATGATGTGATCAATCAACACTAGTGCTTGTACTATCAGAAGAACAATGTATATGTAGACTATGAGTTACATATTATGTGCCCACATGCTTACAGTAATGTTCTACAAACATGATATTGTTCTCATCTTATTTTCTCACACAGGGAATACTTTGTATCTCTGTTCTATTGTAATGGTATTTTTAATAATATTGACGAGGAATGCGTTCCGAAGCCACTCCCTGTGGCTGCCTGTGAAAACTCCACCTTGTGCACACTGGATGAGTTTATAGAGTTAGTGATATGTGTCTGTGTCTGTAAAGTGCTGCCTTTCTGCTGCTATGATACATGTACCTAACCCAACATGTGTATCAGACTCTATGTAGGGATGGTGCCAGCATACCTATTACCTTAACATAGTGGCTCAGAAACACGTTAATTCACTTATTACAATCATGTGTTTTTTTGTTCATATTTTTCAGATATACTAAACCTGTTATTCCTGAAGACTGGGAGAAGGAATGTGGCCTGTCTGCTGGTAGCAGTAGTGATAGTACCGTCAACATAGGTAACATGACTGCATTAGGCCACATAAAGTTAATATTTAGTTTCTCATCCCCGCCCGCATGGGATTTTTCCTGCCGCATACAGCTAAAATAATAGGGCGTGTCCGTAATCCCATCCCGTGGGATGTGACTATATTGCTAAGCTTCTAGTGGTATAGTCTTCTATAGAGAATCATTCAGGGGCTAGTAACTGTGATCGAGCCGGCTTAGTTCCCAGGTGGATTTGAGATGAGGAGAAACGGCGACTGTTCACGCATGCGCAAGAATTCCTCACGGCCTACAAGTAGTAAGTAAAATCAGGTACCCGCCTGCCGCATTGAAATTAAGAAATCGGAAGGATGAGAAACTATGAATTTATTTTATGTGGCCTTATGTGCTTCATTTAGTTGTCTCGTTTATCAGGGTATCCTCTCATTCCTGATTAGAGAATTGTCTGGTGTAGCACCTCATCATTAATATGTCATGTATTGTTATTTGTAATACAACAGTTGCAGTGGTGGTGCTGGGAGTCCTTCTGGGTGTGGTCACAACTGCTCTTATTGTGATGACAGTTCTGTTGTTGGTTGCATGCAGAAAAAAGAGGACTAAAAAGATACCGTTTAATGTTCAAGGCCAGTTATTAGAGAATGAAGAGTCGTTTAGTACTTGACTTTATCATTAGTCTATATTTTCGTTACCTTGCGTTTACTGGATGCACAATGTATATCAAGGGAGGAAGTTCAATGGTGCAACACACCGAAGTTTAAGCCACTTGCGCATGCGCATTACAACCTGATTAGCGCGCGAGATTTTGAGTAATTGCAGCTCAACATGGAGAGCTCAGAGAGCGATGGCGATCAAGTGGCCCTTGAAGAGGTTCGTAGTCTCCGTCTTCTTTCGCTGGAGTACGTAGCCTGTAATGCTGGCCGCTACAGCAACCACCGACTAGCGACGCTGCCGCGAAACTTGCGTATCCATCTAATGCGACTGATGAGCATCGTCGACATCTGTGGCGTAGAACACAGCCCCGTGTGTGCCGACCTGGACTTGAGTCTGTACGTATGGCGTGTCGTAGCGGAGAGGATAATTCATCTCGGTCAGCCGTTGAACACGCCGATTCCGTTGCGCGACATGGAGGATATGTTTCACGCCGTTGGCGGCACGAGCGTGACCTGGAGCGACAAGGAATGGATACTCGAGCATCAACAAACGCTGGCCGAGTTCTCCAAGGAGCGGTTCCTCAACACACTCACCTGGTGCTTATTCTCCAATCGAATGCTTCGAAACGCCGCAATCGCCACCCTCTTCTTCCCACCATTGCCACATTACGGAAAACCATCCTTGAATAACACGTCGGAGGAACAGCTACTGGAAAGCATATTCCACGAATGTCATTTCTTTCCGTCGGCAATTTATATTGACTGCACTGAAATGCTCCATTCTGGGATCTGGGAGAGACGCCAGACGTCATTTTCGAGTATTCGAAAAGTGTTGTGTAGAGTGAAGCAACTGACCATATCCCTCAGCGGCCCATCGCGAGTATCTAGTGTCGTGACACAACACAGACCGGAGATATCCCACTTATTCCGTTTCATTATCGAGGCTGTGTTTGTTAGAGATGATATTGGCAGATTAGGAATTACCCATATTTTCTTGAAAGGCGATGTGGCTGGAGTGACTAATGCTGTAGAACATTTGGTCTATTTCTTAACACAGCGATGTGATGTTGTTTCCAATTTTACAAGCTCTTCTCTCCATTGTCAATATAGTGGTCTTCGGAGCTTGTCAATTGAACTCAACAGCGATGGTCTGGGAAATGATGCAGCACTCATCAACAGCTTACATTCTAACTTGCGGCAGATTATCGCACATCAGAAGGCTCTACACAAGCTCTGTATGCTGGGATGGTCTACAAGTATGCCACTCAGTGCACAGTCGGAGTACGAGCAGCTACTGAAATGTGTCGCAGAGCTCTACGACAAACCATCCTTCAAGTCACTCACTCTCCAAATGCACCTTTATCACAACTGCTATGGACATGAGGTCAACCTGAGGAGAATATTGAATGCATTTATGTCATCTCCGATTAGAGAACAGGTATTTAAAGGCTACAATATCTCTGGGAGTGGTCCCAATGTCTTCTGGAGACAAGTATTTGGCATTACGACCCCAGTTTCTCACAATCAAGTCACACACAAACGGCTCTACCAGATTGAAGACAGTGTGAATCTGTGGTTCAATACGTTTCTCACTCAATGTCTCATCGAACACTCCTCCTATCAAAATTTGACCGAACTCATTCTTGATGGAGTTGAAGATATTTCAGACGACACTCTTATAGGAATCAAGCAACTTAGACTCCACGTTCTGAGGATTAAGAGCCCTCCATTGGACTTAATGACTGGCATTTCAATACATGCATTGGAGCAGATATTCACTATCCCATCCCTCAAATCACTTTCTCTGGACGATGTTGTATATGGTGACCTAGTCAGTAACGTAAACCTGAACTCTGTGAATCGATTCATTCAAGCTGTTGCTCGTGGCTTAAGGAAACAAGGGATTGTTCACAAACTGGTGGAACTAGACTTAGGGAAAAATTGTCTTGGGAGTGGGAGAGGAGAGTATGTACGTGAAATGTTCCAGGCTCTGTTTTCTCTCCCACAAATTTCATCAGTAGTTGCATTCTTCCACAACAACAGTTTAAAGAGAGATCACTTTGAACTAATGTGCATGGCTTGGCAACTCTGTGCAGAAAATAAAAAAATGCTACAGCTTGGGGTGTCAGATGTTAGGAGAGAGACACAGATATATATGACTTGTAAGAATTTGAAGGACATCGCTTATGTGATTACCTAATGTATAATGTACAATAGCGCATGCGTGCACAGTGAGGCGCATGCGCTATATGAATACGCGCATATCACCGATGGTCTTGTTCCCAGGCTACATGCCTTTGAATCTCGATCTGGGAACGAGACGATGCGAGTGCATGTGGGGCTCATTCGCCGTATATATAAGCTGGGGATCGAAGATGCAAACTGCGAGGGTCGTCACCTTCCTAGCCTCTCTGTGGGTCATCAGCCATGCTCTGAATCTGGAACTGGCGTCAGTGGTAAGTGTAATGTAAGTAATATACATGTGAATAGACTGGCCAGATTTATGACACACCATATGTAGACTATGTCTGTGTGTCCTCGGTATCACATTTGATGCAGTTGTTCCGTCATGGTGACCGCTCTCCAACAACGGCCTACCCAAAGGATTGTTGCCATGAGAGCTGCTGGCCTCAAGGCTTCGGGCAGCTCTCAATTGTAAGTACGTGTATTGTAGTTTTAGTACTCTCCTCAATGTAGTAGTCATACATGTGGCCTGCCTAGGGTAGGTAAGTCTAGGCTCTTGCAGAGCAACTAAGCATACACGGTGCTGATGAGGGCCAACCAGCCCGAAAAACAGCTGTCCGCCATTTGCTTTGTTTGCTCTGAACACACCTTTTTTCCATGTTTATAGTGATGGAGATAGCTGGGGGAAGGGCTTGTAGTGGAAGTGCATGTGACTGCATGCTTGTAAACACTCAGAGAGATACATGTTCCTGTTCATGTATCACATGAAGCATAGTGTAGAGGAACATGCCTATGTCTGTAGGAGTTAGGTCAGTATTAATAAGTGAGGGAGGCTTGCTCGCAAAGAGTACTCCAGCCACTCCCCCTACTCACATAGTTAGCATTGTTGTTATGCTCATTCTGCAGAAGGGAATGCAGCAAGAGTATTTCCTAGGAGAGGTACTGAAAACTCGCTATGTGGATGATATGAAGTTGCTTCACCCCAACTATACCAGAGCTCAGGTATTGAATCAAGGAGTGTAAGCCTTAGGGCTGTTATGAGGGGTTGGTGGTGATTTTTCTAAGCCTTGTGGTAGTTTTGCGTCTTGTGTGTATGGTCGTACATGTGGTACATGTCTGGGTTGCCTTCCTACAGCTAATATAGGGAGTGTGCTATTTATACGTATTTCCATGTGTATGTAGAGGTATTGTTTCTGTATGTGAAAGCATTAATTTTTCCTATTACGCATTTAGATGTAATCATGTTCAATTTCCTTTAAATGTACAGCTGGATCCTGAGGTTTTTCAGGATCTTTAACAATGACTTGGCTTTGATGTGTTTCCATCATTTAGGCTATTCAATAACTTTACATGTACATGTATATCCATGTGAAAGTGCAAGACACACAATGTAATGGGTTGCCTTATGAAGCGGACACACCTAAATATACATGTAAGTATACCCTGCCGATCTTGAAATCAGGAAACCGTACTTCATTTTGAAGGATAATCAGTTCCACCATACTGTCAGTGTTGCTGTTTTTGATGTTTGTACATGTATGTAGCATTGCTGTTCTTCTCCGTCAGGTGTATGTACGTAGCACTGACTATGACCGTACACTGATGTCGGCTGAGTCTCTGCTGGCTGCCCTCTTCCCTCCTGGAGATAATCAGGTACATTATTACATATGCATGCTTGTACATGATCCACATGATCCTGACAAGACTGTTAATGGAAAACGGAACCTTAATCAGTGACATCATTCTCAGGCTCTTCACATGTGTGTGCAATGAGCGCAACCTGTGACGTTCGAACCCTTTAGAGGTCACAGGTCACAATATAGTTGCACATCAGTGAAGGAGATGTGGCCAAGACCACAAGTATATATTATACCACCTAGTTGGGACCACAGGCTGTGTGTTATTGTACATATGACCCACACTGTACATACCATAATGTACACTATGTGAGGTGAAATTTTACATGCAAACTGACATTTCACATTTTCCAAAATCTGTCTGTTTTCACAACTAGGTGGGCTCACTCCACTTACCAAAATGCACTCCTAGTAAATATATATTGTGACTTACATACATTGTACGTTTTTACTCTCACTCTCACTTACATGTACCTTTCTCTCTCTCCTTGGAATTCCAGACTTTCAATGCAACCATTCCATGGCAGCCCATACCAGTCCACACAGTACCAAAGGACCAAGATAAAGTGAATACATGTATTTTTACCACTCTTTGTTTGACTTTTGGGTCAAAGATCAAACCTTATGTGTATTAGCACACAAGTGAGTGTGACCTTTGACCTCCACAGATAAACTGTACATCAAGGTAACTCTAATTGTGCAGTAATCTGAAGCACATTGTAGATGAAATACATGTAAATCATTGAGAACTTTAACAGTACTGTCAGAGTTTCTTTTGGGGGGGGGGGGGGCAGTTGGAGCATTTGCCCCCCTTAAGTCAAACAGACCTTCCTCCACACGTGTTTTCATGTACCCCCAAGATTTCTCATGTATGCGGTTTGCCCCCCCTTGTCACTTTTTCTGAAATAAACCCTGTCTGTGTATACATGTATGCATTAAATTTTGCAGCTTCTCTGTGCATATTCAATATGTCCAACTTATGATGCTCTACGTAAAGCTGACACCAAGACACAGGCTTACATTAACCTTGAGAAGGAAAACAAGGTCAGGTACGACCTCGTTAGTGTGGCCCCTGCAATTTACAAATAAGGTGTGTGCAGAGCCAACCAAGCAAACGGCGAACAACCATTTCAGGCTGTTTGGAATCAGTGCCATGTTTGCCTACATGTACCCTGAACAGGCCTGAGTAGTTGTGGTATCATAGTGTACAAGACATTTGCTGATTAATGTACAATATATTCTACCTCCTAAATCAGGGCTCTTCACTAATTTCGTTCTACCCTAGTGGTGTACATGTATATAGATCAGTGAACAGATGCATTAACAATGAATGCACTAAAGTGCAGAACCCTCGGCGCCACCACGTGGTAAATCTATAATGCGCATGTGCGCTTTCCGTAGGAAAATTGCCAACTGTATATATGGTCTTTCAATGAAGGCAGTGCTGGATCTCTGCAACGAAGCAGTTTCAGAGAAACCACGCAAATATTTTGATCTCTGTTGTCCACTGAGTACGTGACAGAATACAAACAGATGCTCCAGAGGTGAGATGTGACTTAACAGACACACACACAGACAGACCCAACTACCGTAACCCTCCTGCGCATGCACGCCGAGGGTTAATTATGTAATTACTGTGTGCAGTTCAGTATACTTTCTATATACCTTTACAGGAATTTTTCCAAAGTCTTGAGGCAGATACTGGGTATAATCCAGTGAACCTCTCAATTATATACATCATTCGAGATATTCTCTTCATTGAGGTACATGCACAGAGCGCTTCATACATTGTGTAAAAGCAGCACAAACTTGCAAGAGTCATTAACTCTTATGCTGCTTTAAGAAATACGTAACGTACTATTGTGGGGTGAGTGTGAGTGTGTGAAAATGCAAACTTGTAATAGCTAGTGTGAATATTGCACATGTGCACACCTGAAGTCACAGATTTGTATGCTTGGATAGATAGACAAACGATGAATGAATGGACAGCAGAGCCATTGACATTATTAAGAGGGGCTCACTCATATTTGCCTCAATTAATATCCACATACATAATGTGTATGCAACTGATCTTATCTCTACCAATACTACAGAAATCTAATGGTCTCTGCAACACATCGTTATCCTGGGCCAACAGCACAGTAATGGACCGTCTCCTGAACTTGACAGTGTACACGGACAATATCAGGTTCAACTCACTTTTGAAGAACCAACTAACTGCTGGTGAGGATATATCTTGTGGATCATGTACTCTTAGATGTATATCAGAGAAGGTTGGACACGGTTTTTGTACGTCACGTGATCAGTGCACGTACACATGATTATAAGGTTTCCCTATGGCCATATCCAATGTAAAATCAAGAAAGGTCAGTTTAGTAGCCTTACCCTGCGACAACTAGTAAGGTTAGTATATCATTCTAGACCCCTACGTTAGTAGAGTCCGATATGTAGTCATCTGCATCCAACCCCTACTTTCCAGGAGCCGTAATCGCCCAGAAACGTTTGCTGACTTCGCGTAGCATAGCAGTTGTGACTGGAAAACTAGGGACCGTGTAGGAATGCTTCTCGCCCTTCTGTAGGATTATGACTACTTTGCTAAGCAGCTTGCTCCTGCTAGCTATACCTATATTAAAACGCAGCCAAGGGGGCGCGTACAACACAGAGTGCGCTTAGCATCACGTGAGATAAAATCGTGTCCAACCTCCTCTGGATGTATATATACATGTAGATATGGGTCTGCAAGATTCCCCACTCCCAATATATACATGTATATATATGTAATGAATGCGCTAAAGTGCAGAACCCTTGTTGCCATACGTGCGCGAATCCGTGAAAACGCACACGCTATTGAAATGCTAATAATGCGCATGCATGGTTTCCAAAATGGCCGACTGCATGCAATACAGGAAGCGATGTATCTCTGCAACAGAGTGGTTTCAAAAAAAATACACACAAATTTGTTGACCTTTGTTTGCTGATGTGCTATGCACATGTGTTTCCATGTATCACACAGTACGGTAGTACTGTGTATATAGGGATTGCTATGGTCTATCCCCATTGAAAACCATATATAAGGATATTCTTCATTTTCACTTTCAATTTGAAGTTGATTCCACTTTTAATGGTATCAAGGTGAAGAATGCGTGAAAAATAACCAGGAAACAAAAATTGGTTGATCTGTGATGTAAGATATGCGTAATATCAAAAAAGTGCTATTCACATTTTTGCCCATGTTCTTCATCTTCTTCTTCTTATTATTATTATTATTCTTCTTCTTCTTCTTGAAGAAGCGTAACTCAATAACCATAAAGTCAATGAAGTTGAATCTTTGCATGTGGAAATGTATCATTACGTACTGGGGAATAGAGGTATAATTTTTTTGTTAACCCTTGTAGTTTATGTACTACTGATCGTTATCTCTCCCAGCAATGTATTATGAATGAGGATAATTAATGAGCAAAACTCAGCAACCATGGTAACCATCAACCTGAAAGTTAGCATGTGTAGAGATATCATCGCTAATAGCAACATAACAAAAGCATATGTTATTAACCCTTGTGATTCTTGTAATAATGATGTTAACACTCCTCTCAATGCAATACATGTACATATTATATAGCGATGTAATTCATTTTGAATATACGTGCATATTACATACGTTTTACGTGTATAGTTAGCTTGCGTAATACAATAAAACGATTACGTCATGAGACAAGACTCATTAATGACGTCATTTACACCAGCCGCGCATGCGCAAAAGCTTAGCAACTAGCGCGTAACAACTAGGCATGGAGTGAACTGGCTGATAGAGAACGTGTTGACGATTTGTATAGCAACTAGCACTTAGTACTACATAAGCAAAACAGAGATGTGTTGACCATTCTTGTGCTACTCTCACCGTCAGAACACTGCACACGCGTACAGTGTGTTGGCTCTGCCTCTACGTATGTACCTCGGTAAGCTTTAATATATCGTAGATACAATATAGTATCTATGCTTATATACCGTCTGCTGGAGAAACGGCACACTATTCTACCACGATACTATATACCACCAAGCCAAAGCGCTGGTGACTGATAGTACGTTGCTAGCAGGTTTGCTTATAGACCAAAGTGTACGCAGCTGCTGCTTGCAAGCAAACCACGCCCCTCAGTACTAATCACACATTTATACAGTAGCTCAACACTTGGTCAGATGTTTATGGATATGGAGAGGACATGCTAGGGAGAATTATTGCTTACAATAGTAAAAAAATGACAAGAGACAAGTAAATAAAAAATTTAGGAAATTTGAAGTGTAATATAGGAATTGCATAAAAATGAACAGAGACAAGATTGGGACACAGACATGCTATATACATCAATGTACTAAAAGGTATGTTGATGTACATAGCATGTCTGTGTCCCAATCTTGTCTCTGTTCATTTTTATGCAATTCCTATATTACACTTCAAATTTCCTAAATTTTTTATTTACTTGTTATATACATGTACATGGACATATACATGTCCCAGCTACATCCCATAGAAAGAGAAAGGAAGAGAACCCAGATACACTACTACATGTATACGTAAAACACAAACGGATGCATGTATATATACATGTATGTATGTCTCTACAGGTAATTGGGTAGGTAAGGTTCTGGATGATATGAAGGCTAAGAGAAATAATTCCCAGGAAGACATCAAGCTCTATCTCTATTCAGCTGTAAGGATTGCATACAGTTATTAACTACCCTCCTCCTCCTCTGCCTCTGCTTCCTCACACAATATAAGTACATGTACATGTATACGTTTCATCCATGCTCAAAAAGGTCGTATATGTAAGTTAGACACAGAGTTGAGGGAACTACTCGATTTAGAAAGCCGAGGGCCAGATGTAGCGTCCCGAGTGTAGTGAGGGCGCTACCAAGGGCCCAAGTGTGTCTAGCTATTTTAGACTACAGCGGAGAAACTGATTGGACAATGACCATTCAAATTGTTAGCAACAAGCGTGCCAATAGATCCCGGTACTAGGGATCAGCGGCCAACTATAGATCCCGCCAATGAGGTGACTATGAAAAATAGATCCTGTGTTTCTTGCAACCTGATTGGTCAATTTAAAGTTACTGTAGTCTAAGTCGAAATAGAGTGCATGAAGTCACCTTGTACACAGGCCTGAGAATGAGGCTTACATTCAAGGAGAGAGAGACTAGAAACTAGACTATTTGACTGATTCTACATATATTTGCTTGTGTTGTTGCTTCTTTTTCTGTTGTGTTTGTGTCGTGTTCCTTGGCCTTTTAAGCATCTCTCTAAGTAGGCTGCTGTGTACATATAGAAGTTAGTGTGGTATGCTTGTACTTGTGATATACAATGTAGCCCACATCATACACACACATGTACACGTAAGATAATACATGTATATATTTGCTATACTTGTCTGTGTGTGTCCAGCATGATACGACTGTGGCTGCCATGCAGACAGCTCTGGGTGTATTCAATGGAGAACTACCACCATATGCCGCGGCTTTCTTTATTGAACTCTATTCCAACAATGGGTAAGTCCCTTTTTGAGCATACTCAAAGTTTGGAGACTCCCAAACAGCACAATTTGCAATCATTTTTGAAGAACAATGAGCTGCCTTCCCTGGGATTTGAGCACATAATGCACTGTTTTCTAAATAGATACATGTATACACCATGTTACCAAAGCCTTGGCCATGACATATATACATGTATTCTTAATATTCTTTAAGGATGTAGGGATCAGAAGGCAGTGCAGTCAAGATAGGGAATGGTGGCATGCTATAATGACATGTGTAGCCCCATTCATCATGCTCTTCCCATACTCAATGTATGTGCATCCATGTACATTTAGTTACCTCCTGCATTTCTCTCTCAGAAAATACTTTGTATCTCTGTTCTATCGTAATGAGACCGACAGTGATGATCTGATACCACTTAATGTGACCTCCTGTGCCGATCAGACTCTCTGTACACTGGATGAGTTTATAACGTGAGTATACATGTACCTACTCTACCATTATGGTGGGTGGTTCATGACAGTCTTTACATGTTCCCATAGACATTCAAGTGGATTAGTGCTGGATGACTGGGAAAAGGCGTGTGGGTTAAAGTCAGAATCAAACACAGACACAGGGCCTGATGCAGGTAATTATGTGAATCTCATACACAGTTAGTATGTTGTGCCAGGGATGGCCATGGTTATAGTCATGCTTGTAATGACATGTACTACATGTTGTGGATTAATTACCGAGTAAGGCTAGTTTTAAGCATATCATGTTTAATAGTAATGTCTGAATAACTATTGGATAAGAATGTGATACAAAGCAATACAACACGACCAGTGCATCTCACCCAAGACAGTCATTTTCCAGGTGACTCGAACCTGTACCAACTGACCCATGGAGGCAGCTCAATATGTACATCAGTCTTACACTCCCCTGCCACCAGAGTTTCAGTAGTTCAGTGATAAGAGTGGGTTGAGCTCCCTGCTGAATCAGGAATCAGGAATCTGTTCAGCTTTATAACATATCAAATCATCTACATAGCGGTCTTATTATTTTGTAATGCTACTGCATACATTGTGCTTCATAGTTATATTAAACCTTTTGTTTCTTGTCTCCCTTCAGCTGTCATCACCCTAGGTATTCTACTGGGAGTGAGTCTACTGCTACTTGTGGCTGTAGTTGTAGGGTGTGTGGTAGTAGTCTGTAACACAAGACGTAGACATGAATACACTAGAGTCCCACATACCGACTAGTATGTATATAACTCTCTCATATATACATGTCCTTTGCAATGTTGTATATACAGTCAATTCATAGCTCAGCGTGTTGATGTGCTTCATTGCTCATGCGCACTTCGATAATGAAAAGGGGTGGGGCTTGGCACTAATTGCGCCATTTGCGTCGATCTGTGGTGGAAGAGGCATTAGTGCGGTATTCTACAACTGTGGATTGGTAAGCGATACTGGTGTTAAGTGTTTGCTTGTTCTACGAGGCAAGATTCTTTTGCAGTGCCTGCCTAAAGCTTTTCCAGTTACCTTAGCTTTATCCCCTCGTTGCGTTATGCCATGCCAAGCAGAATCTGTTTGAAATCTAGCTATTAAAGTGACGTTTGGAAATAAGCTAAGCAAAGTAGGAAGTGTTCTTGTACTTTCAATGTGGATAAAGAGTTATAGGAGCTTGCATCCGTGAGTGACAAGTCTCTGTGGTTTGGTTCGTTTCGTGCAGTTGGAGATATGACCGAAGAAGACCCGGCCAATTTGCTAGTGCGGGTTGACATCCCAGATATCAAAACACAGGTAATCCACGTACTTCTAGTAGCACTCATTTCTATTGTTCTGTGCAAAAATAGCTGTGATAAAGTAGGTTTTTTGTGAGTGGCAGTAAAGGTCAATATGCATTAACTGAGTCAATGTACAGGGTGTGCAGGAGAGAGCATTAAAACTGAGCATATGATTGCCAAGTGCATGAGCTACCGACAGTAGACAGAGACAACCTCTAGTGTACTTTGTGCTGATAATATGTACAAACATACCCGTGTCAATTTAGAAATGGAAAATACTCTCCACCCACCTTTTGAGGGTGTGGGAGCTTTTTGTTTTAAGTCCACTACAAGTTACACCACATACTTTCTTAGGTATCCACACTCCCCCCTGTAGTCTGCTAGCAAGTCTATTTTGTTTGTGTGCAATTAGGCCAAAGCTTTGAAAGTTGGTTTACAGAAGCTAATTGAGTTCCAGTTACTGTCATACAATATGTTTGTTATATATAGCAGCCATAGAGCATGTGAACTGTATGGATGGGATACACTATAGTACACAGGACTATTGTTACCCAATTGTTCTCCCCCCCCCCCCCCCCCCCCCCCCCCCCCCACACACACACACACTCACACATGCCCTGACAGAAATGTGTTGTTCTAAGTGTAAAAGACACAGTGTGGGCCGCTAAACAGGTGGTACTGGACAAACTCAACCAGGTTCCTCTATCTACATACTTTCTTTGATGACTTGTGTTTTGCTATTGTATGTATATATGCATCTCTATTGCAACAGGCAATGTTACTTGTCTTGTTCCATGCTTACAGTTGCTTTTACAGTTCTTAGACGTAGAAATATACCTGTTTAGAGAAGTATACATGTGTAAATCATGCAAGAGTGACACATGTATTTTCCCTCAAACATACTATTTCGATGTATATATATTATGGATGGCAGAGTGCAATAACAATTGAGGATCTGAATGAGTGTTAGTCTGTATGTAAGTAGTTTCTTGCAGCAATATTTTGCATGTATATACATCCTGAGTAGTTCTGTATCAAGTGAGATATTACTGGAATGCATAGTTGAGTCTTGAGGTAGTGCTACGATTACAGGAAATGTTGTTACCCTTTCCCTCAATACTTAATACTGTCCCTCAATAGCTGAGGAATTTGTGGCTGTCAGGGCTTAGCAGGAAGGAAACGGCGCCTGGGGAGTTTCTGTTGCTATGGAGATTTTAACTGTAGTAAATGGTTTATTCTGGAGATGTTATCTATGGACATTAGTGTTAAGATAGGCTATTGTAAAAGCAGGTCTCCATTATGACGTCACATACTAATGCACAGAATCTTTGAATCAACTTGTGTTGTGTACTTCCTACCTTGGCTCCACCCTTCCTTGTATCAGTTGAACTTCCCCTTTCGGTGCATGTATATACATGGACATAATTGATGGTGTGTGCGCTAAATGTATGTATTCAAAGCATAAGACTCGTTTCCTTTTCCTCTCTAGGACCTACCTTTCAACCTGTTGAATTATGGTCTCTACTTGCTGCCAAGTGTTCCAGGAAAGCTGGGAAAGTACATGGATGATGGGCGCTTTCTTGGAGACTACGTCTTCCATGGACATGTCCCCCGGCTTGAGGTCAGTGTAGGTAATGTTATATCTCCTTCACTACCATCAGTGATGGTGAGATTCCACTGTATGGCTTGGGTGCTAGTGTAGCTTCAGTCGGTGTTAACATCTGCCACGAAGTCGAGACTGCACTGTTGGGCACACAGACAGTGTTTCATCAGTAACTCTATACATATGCCTGCATGCCATACTCATACACGTATACCACAGAGTGTCACCTGGAGACTACATTCTATGTGATGACTTTACACTCCTAAACTGAAAAAGACTTTACTTTGTTATGAATTGTCAGCTGTTCTCCCTCATACTACTGTATGGCTCCGATACAGAAGATCCTTCATCTGATAAATACACAATGCCATAAGTGTGTGTTTGTTTGACTGCATTCACAAATAGTGGAGTTTATACTAGTTGCAACACAAATGACCTACTGATTACATTCCTCCCCAGAGCATACATATATGACCAAAGCAAGTTTGTGTGATACCTACAAAGTACATATCTAAACAGTTCTGGCAATACATGTGGATAGTGTGTACTTTAACCGACTGCACCCTTTCCCTCCCATCTCTATAAGCCTGTCATATACGTATGTATGTGCAGAGGTCATTATCCACCCTCCAAATGTGGTGTATGGAATTCATGGGTTGTTAATACCTAATGTTGCCCTACTGGGATCCTGAGTCAGGTCTCAGTTTAATACCTCTGGCAATTGTGTACACTTTTCCCTCTATGAATTTGCTACGGCAAACAATGTTTATATTTCTGGTGCTGTCCAAACAGTGTCTAGATTAGAGTGCACTCTATGAATAGCAGGCCAAGTGCATGTACATTCCCATAGAGTATCACATTACATTGCGAAGCACAGAGCTCATCTATATATATATGCTCATGTCAAGTCATGTATCAGGTGTGACTGGCTTAATTTTTTTGGACTGGATCCAAAAAAGTCTTATCCACTCATCCATGATGGCGTTGCCTGCATTATATTACGTATATACATGTTACTAGCTCTGTTTAACAGGTGTGTTAGTAAGCTTATAAGGTTCCTAGTAGTAGTTAAAAAGTGTCCTGATTAGTGAGGTTTCCTGATGAGTGAGATGCCTTGATTTTAGGGATCAATAGTTGGCATGTAATAAGACTGCAAAAACCGTCCATTTATTGAGCTATAATATTTATATGCTCATTTCAGAGAGTCTAAATACAAAGGTCCTTGCATTCTCTGCACCACTCATACAATGTGAAGTGTGTGCCTGGAATTTGAAGTTAAACAACTTAATTACCATCTTCAGAGTGTTGTAGTACATTTATTAACAAGGCTAGATATATCCTGTATGTGTACTACTCCTGTATTGGTGTCCAACCTTCATGGGATACAGGTAAGTGACTTCACAGAAAAGTTAAGTACGATGGAAGCTCCAGCATCAATATTGTGAATCCACCCTTGGCCGGATAAGATTCTTTACTGCTAATTTCCATTCCTTGCCAGAAGGTCGTCGCCTCACTCCTGTAAGAGCTAAAAGGTGTAGGTCTGGAGTTCAGACTCAGGTAGTATGGTTGTGGGCAGGTTGCTGGCTGTTAAAGTTCATTTTCCATTTTTTGAAAATTTGGCAGAGTTTATTTCTCTGTACTTAGCAGACCAATTAGTTGCCATGCTTCATGATAAGTTTGAGTTAAAGTTGCCTTATGTCTTGTGTGATTTGTACATGTATGCACCTAGCCAGCAGAGCTGCCTAGTAGTTCAGTTGGTGTCTAGAATGTAGGATTATACCCAAGAAAGCTCCTTTTTCTCAGAATTACTGCCTTGGAAGTCGTGTTTTATAGCCTTTGAAGTCTTTGAGGTCAGAGTATATGTCATGTTGCAAACATGTGTGTTTCCTATGTTAATAATTACTGTGTGGTAGTTATAGTGCAGAAGGGACAGTATGAAACCTGTGTGGCAAAGATATCCTCTCTGTGCAAATACGTACGTACTTTTGTTAGAAGCTACTAATCAACATGTACACACGTAAAAGTCACCCATCCATCCATATATATACATATTTACACACACAAAGCAGGTTACAAGAACCTCGTGTATTATATCTCATACTGTATACTTCTAACCATTGTGTACAACATGTTTTTCACCAGATGCGCTACAAGAGGAGAGACTACAGCATACAGGTATCTCTCAAGGGAAAAGACATTAGCAAAGCCAACACTAAAGTTAGTACCTACATATGTTTTTTAATGTGCCTACATGTGTATTAATGAATTTACCCTGCAAGGAGTGTCAGAAAACTATTTACAAGTTGTTAACACCTAGTATCCCCCATGTATTTTTTATGGACTTATGGAAAGGCCACGATAATGTACCCATCATGTGTTGTTAAAAGATACATTTCTGATTTCCAAACACTTCTCTCTGTTTGTGTATGTGCACAGCATTAGATAGATAGCTACATGTGTATATATGTACATGTTTTTCAATTGTATATGTTGAGGATTGTGGAGTGTTGTATAATTACTGCACATTTAGGCTGCCTACACACGTGTTGATATCTGATATTGTTCCACCTTCCGTATCCTATTTCAAGCATTTAAGGATAAAGGATAAAGTTACAAACTGGTAATTGTAATGATTAATGAACACATTACTGTATGTAATAGGCAAACCATCGCAAGTTTGTGGAGCAGGTGATACAAGGCTCTGTTAAGAAGATAGAGAAAATGCTTGACTCTGGAGTTGACCCCAACTTTATCACCGACGATGGCAGTGAGTCATTTTACTATTGCTAGTATTACAGAGTAGCCACCATACTTTCATTACAGTCCGACAATTGCTACCATACAATGTACATACATGTACTTATAGCAAGTATATAATTAACATACATTTAGATTTGCATACTTTTGAATTATCCAATCAGATTGCAGAACGCTAGGATCATTATTTTCCGTAGAGTCCTAGTTCCTAGGACTCTATAGTTGGCCTCTGGCTTACATGAATTACAGAAATCACGTGCTGCTTCGCGTGCGCCTACGCGTGACTCCTGTCCGTTTCTACAATCTACATAGCGACGCGCGTCAGTTTAAATCTCATCGTCCAATGAATTTACAGCGCGCAAATCTAAACAGGTTAGATGTGCAGCGTAGGGATCTACGTGATTTAAAAGGCCGAGGGCCCTGGGCTGTAGCGTCCGAGCGTAGCACGTCTAACCTATATGTATTTATGTATACTGATGGTCAAATATTATGTACCCATATAGCATGTACAAATCATTTACTTAGAAGTGTACATGTCAATTAGAGTCTTGAGGTACAGTAACATATGTATGCAGTAGAACCTTCTAAATGATGGAATAAAAGTGTCTGGATGTCCTAATTTCATGTGTTAAACAACAGGAACATGATATTTGGGCAGCAAAAGATGTCCTGATTATAGAGGTGTCCTGATTACAGGGGCGCTAGTATACTTCCCCCCTCTCTCCCATCTCCCTCACTATGTCCCAGATACTCCGCTGGGCGTAGCATGTGGACGTAACTCCAACATCCAGATGATAAGGCCGCTCTTGTCAAACGGAGCACATATTGACTTCCGTGGGAAAGACGGGCTCACTCCTCTCCACAGAGCTGCCCTGGGAGGAAACTCAGCAGCCATCAAGGTGCACATCCATTGACATCCATAATGTGTTAACCAAGTCACCTCGAGATTTTCTAGCATATGAATTAAAACACAATGCCTAACAATGTGTGTTAATATATCACTCGTTTACTATAAGGACACACAGTTTTAAGCATATATTTGCATAGAAAGGTATGCATGTATGATGTATACATGTATGTGTGCACAATATCAGAGAGTCGGTAGACTCTCTATGTAGGGATGGCACCGACATGCCCATATTAAGCCTTAACAAAAATAAGGACTCAGAACTCTCGAACGTTGCAGCAAATCTACTGGCCTATATATAGACTTATCTGTAAACATGTTGTGTGAGGTCATCAACGAAGTACGTGTATACATACCACTACATATCCTTTTGGCTCTGCATCAATCCTGGGATCAGGTGTGTCGAGTAGCAAGTGGTTGTCCATGTTCAGTTGGTTAAGTCATTTGCATTTTCTGTTCTGTCATATTGCGTGCTTGTTTATTTTATGGTCTTGCTATAGTATACAGTTTGTACTCCACAGATTCTGCTGTCATATGGAGCCTCACCTAATTACCGTGATGCGAAGGGGCTCACCCCTCTCTACCACACAGCCATCATGGGAGACGACACTGCATGCTGCGAGAGTCTGCTCCGTTACAGAGCTGAGCTGGGCATCCGGGACCACGCTGGGTGGACTGAACTACACCAGGTCAGGGGAAATATCCTTTAATTAGAACACCCCACTAAGGATAAATTGAAGAGATTGAACATACAATATTTGGAATTTGACACCAGTGGCACTATTTGCTGTTCAAAATATTGTGTGCTTTTTGTCGTGATAGGCAACCAGGTATGGTCACGTGGCTCATGCTGACTTGCTCGTAAAGTATGGAGCAGATCTTCATGCTCAGAATAACGCTGGTAATACTCCTCTCCATGTGGCTGCCTCCCATGGACAGGTGAGAAGGGGGGTTAGCTTATACATGTAAGTACTACATGTATGAGATGGTTAGAAAGACAAGGCAAGGCAACACAACACAACAGAATGACAAAGCAACACAACACAACTCGCTCAAAGCAGTCACTTTTCAAATAAAAATCGGCTGCCTCAGGTGGGATTCGAACCCACGAAACTCACATTTTAGGTGACGCTCCATATATATGCATGAATGCACACATACATCTCATACTGCACATGTATGCATCTGTCTAGAACGCACAACATTCTGCTATCACTGGACTTGATACAGATAGCCTGCTAATTTCTATGTAGGTCCTTGTTCTCACAAGGGAAACTTGCCCAAGTCCACTCATTTTCTATTCAGAAATGACTGGCTTGGGTGACTTGCGTGTGTGTTGCTTGGTCTTTGGAGTCTCTGAAGTCTGAGTATTTCATGTGTATGACATCAGGGACTTGAAATGTACATTGTATACCACGAGTATTAGGTGTCCACAGCCTCTATAGAATGAGAACCAACCAATATACACACTGATTCTGTATTCTGTAGTACAGAGGTATATAGTTGTCTAGACTTAATGTACATGTATACTTTTACACAATGTTTCAGCTTTACAGACTTACACACAACTTTTAAGCTTTATAGCCATCTTCAAGCTGAAATGTAGTATACTATACTTTAGACCATTCTCTAGACCACCTCTATACCTATTCCATGGATGCAGTTAGTTTAGTTGGCAGTTTTTTGTGCCCTCGTCTTCTACTACATAATGATTCTGTATGTTGTTACAGGCTCAGTTAGCAATGCTCCTACTGACCAGAGGAACAGACCAGACTATACTCAACTTCTCCAATCAATTAGCAGCCCAGGTAAAGAGAACCCATCCTGACATGCCAGCTAGCTACAGCACAGATGGTGGGGTTGGAATACATGTTGTGTTAGCAGTCAGGAAGTGGTGAATTATGTCAGGGTACCTCAGCAGCTGG
>OZ019967.1:0-18014 GCA_963970385.1 Theonella swinhoei
GCACAAGTAGCTTAATTGGTAGAGCAAAACACTGAAAATGTTAAGGTTACTAGTTCAATTCTGGTCTTGGGCAATTCCTTTGATTTTGGGGATAACATAAAGCGAGCGGCACTTATAATACATGCTAGGGAACGAGTAGTTAATAAAAATTTACTATATGTCCCGGACAGGTGAGTAATATTTTAGAATTTACCAATTGGAAACTACAAAATAGTGAATAAAAGTATATGTTATAGCCAATTGATAGTCTGGAGTCGTATTAGGTAGAGGACTTTGTCCTGCCAAAGATGCGTAGTCGAAAGGCCACACTTTCACTGAAACAAGGGGAAGACTTGTAAAGAGGCAGCAGTAGAGAATCTTGTGCAATGTATGAAAGTATGACACAGGGATGTCGCAAAAGATAGACCGTCAAATGTACGTGCCAGCCGACGCGGTTATACGTAAGGTCTAAGTTTTTGTTGAGAAAGGCGTAAAGGGTGCGTAGGTGAATGAGTAAAATGGGGGTAAATATAATTTTTATGTAGCGGTAGAATGCTTGAATATAAATAGGTATATCAAAAGCGAAAGCAATTTACTACTTAAAACTGACACTCAAGCACGAAAGTAGGGGTAGCAAACAGGATTAGATACCCTGGTAGTCCTTACTGTAAACCATGAAGATTAGATTACAAGTTAGTCTACGAAAACTCAAAAGATTCCGCCTGAAGAGTACGATCGCAAGATTAAAATTTAAAAAATTTGGCGGTTCACTAAACCAATTAGAGGAGCGTGTAGTTTAATTCGATAATCCGCGATTAACCTTACCAAAACTTGAATATTTAATATGTAAATAAATGAGTATTAAATACAGGTATTGCATGGCCGTCGTCAGTTTGTGTTGTGAAAGAAATAGAAGGAGCTCAACCCTTAACGATAATTTTTTTAATTACGTAATTAAGGATGACGTCAGGTCCTTATGATCCAAATGTTTTGGGCGATATATGCGCTACAATTTTTTATACAAAAAGGATTGATTAAACTCTAAAATAAAAGTTCGGATTGTTCCTTGAAATAGGGGCAGAAAGTTGGATTTAATAGTAATCGAAAAGTAGAGCGTTTCGGTGAATCCGGCTCTAGTGTTCGTACAAATCGCCCGTCACCTCCACCAAGTAAATAATTTTTAAGTGTTCTACTTAAGTTAAAGAAATAAATATTAAATATTTACTATATTATTATTCAGGTTCGTTAGCAGAAGTGGAGTATTAGGAGGAGTTTATAAGGTGGAGAAAGTCGTAACATAGTGAGGGTATTGGAAAATGTCCTCGGATTAATGCATATATATTTTATCTGGTAAAATAATTGATTTCCAATCAATAAAGGTAGGTTCAAGTCCTATTGTATGCAAGTTATATTTTTTTTAAGTGTTTAACTCAGTTGGTAGAGTGTCGTGCTTACACTACGAAGGTGGAAAGTTCAAATCTTTCAACACTTAGTTTTATAAATTAATAGACTAGTATAAACGGGTAGTGAGTGGATAACTAGGATGTTATATAAGGACGTAATTATTACGAAAATTGGTCATGAGGTAGATGAAGGCCAAATATCCTAAAAAAGAAAATAATTAACCCTAGGAATTGAAACATCTTAGTACTAGGAGGAAAATAAATCAAGTGAGATTCCGTCAGTAGTGGTGAGCGAAAGCGGAGGTAGAATTGTAAATTTAAAAATCCAAAGAGGGTAATAGTCCCGTAAAGATAATAAGGGGAGTAGAATAATTTGAAGATAGGTGTACCACACATCTAATTCTAAATATATATAACGTACCGATAGTGAACTAGTACTGCGAAGGAAAGTTGAAAGAGATAAAAATGAAATAGAACTTGAAATTCGCTACCTACAAGCAGACGAAAGTCGTCGTACCTTTTGTATAATGGGTTCGCGAGAAAAATATTTGGCAAACTTAAGTTGATAAACGTAGGTGAAGTGAAAACAAATTTTAATAGAGTATTAAGTCAAGTTGAGCCCGAAACCAAGTGATCTAGTTATGGGCAGTTTGAAGCTTCTTTAAATAGAGGTGGAGGAACGAACCGGTGATTGTGGCAAAAATCTCGGAAGACCTGTGGCTAGGGGTGAAAAGCCTATCGAACTTGGAAATAGCTGGTTTTCTGCGAAAATTATTTTAGTAGTGCGTCGGAAGTTAATGCATTCTTGTACGGTAAAGCACTGAATGGACAACCGTTTAGGTTGTTCAAACAAACTATGAAAGTATAAGAAAAGAGTACGATAGACAGATCGTGGGCGAGAAGGTCCATTGTCGAGAAGGAAACAACCTGGATCAGAAGTTAAGGTCGTTGACATGCTCTAAGTGTTAAAGAGGTTAAAATAAGAGTATAAACAATGAGAAAGTAGGCTTAGAGCCAGCCATCTTTGAAAGATAACGTTATAGTTCACTCAATGAATTTATAAACCTCCAAATTATGGTGGCTTAAGTAGTTAACCGAAACTCTGAATCTATATGAGGGTGGTAGCAGAACGTACTGTAATTATAATTGAAATAGCGAAAGCGTTTATCAGAAGTGATAATGCGAACATGAGTAAAAAGCAGCGTGAAAATCGTTGCTCATGGCCCAAGGTTTCCAATTTTAGGATTTTCCGAATTGGGTTAAACCGTCCCTAAGAGTGGATCGATGGGTAATAAATAGTAAGTGGTTAAAATAAATTATTTGTTTTAAGACGGTACCGCAAACTAACTCAAGTGGGCTTTAGAGTGATGGTATAATTTATCTTAAGGAACTCGGCAAATTGTCCCTGTAAGTTCGCAAGAAGGGGAGCCAGTGGAAGATAGAAGTGTAAAAATTTAATTTAACTGGTCTTAGAAAAGAGGGGGTGTCGACTGTTTACCAAAAACATAGCTTTCAACAAAGGATCTTTGGTTTGAAGTGTTGAAGGTGAGGCCTGCCCAGTGGTTGTATTTAAAATCGAGGAATAAAATAAGTTGCTCGACTAAGAACAATTAAATGGCCGCGGTAACTCTGACCGCGATAAAGTAGCGCAATCAATAGTCAATTAATTGTTGACAAGTATGAATGGCTTAACGAGTACCCCGCTGTCTCAAGATAAATACCAATGAAATTGAATTCGTAGTGAAGATGCTACGTGCAAATTGTTAGACGAGAAGACCCCGTTGAGCTTTACTGTAAACTTATATTGTTTTTTTCAATTTATAGGGTAGGTGCACTACTAAATTTTTTGGTAAGAACTAATTATAGATGTAAGTTGGACAGTTTGATTGGGGCGATCGCCTTCTAAAGAGTAACGAAGGTGCACATAAGGTGAATATTGTAATAGAATAGAAGAAAAGCTTGACAGTAAGAGTTATTCTCGAGCTGACACGGATTAATCCGTGGGTTATAGTGACCCGTTTGTTTAGGGTGGGATAACTAACGATCAATAAATAAAAGTTACCGCGGGGATAACAGCGTAATCTCATTTGAGAGTTCATATCGATGATGATGTTTGCGACCTCGATGTTGAATTGCGGTCTCCTGGGGGTGCAGCCGCTTCCAAGGGTTGGACTGTTCGTCCATTAAAACCGTACATGATTTGAGTTCAGACCGGCGTGAGCCAGGTCGGTTTCTATCTACAATTTGTTTAGGAAACATTAGATACAACTACATTCTAGTACGAAAGGATTGAGTGTTTAGTTATCCGCTGGTGGACCAATTGTATTGCTGTTGGGTGGCTACGATAAAATTAATAATCACTGAATGCATCTCAAGTGAGAAGTAAAGTATTATTCTATGTTTCCAATTTTTAAACCGTTTGAGATAAGGACGTTGATAGGATCTGTATGAAGTTTAAGATTACTAAGTTTTAAAATACTAGTCATGTTAAAAGAAAATATGGAAAGTTTATTTTTAAGTTGATTAAGGGACACTCCAGAGCCATGGCAGTTAGGTTTTCAAGATGCTGCTAGTCCAGTGATGGAGGAAATTTTATTTTTTCATGATCAAATTATGTTCATATTAACTATTATTGTAACTATTGTTTTATGATTATTAATAAGAGCTTTAACTATGAAACACTATTATAAATATTTATTTGAGGGAACTCTAATAGAAATAATTTGGACTTTAGTCCCAGCGTGTGTATTAATATTTATTGCTTTTCCTTCTTTAAAATTATTGTACTTAATGGATGAAGTAATTGATCCTGCTTTAACTATAAAGGCAATAGGACATCAGTGGTACTGATCTTATGAGTATTCCGATTATGGTACAAAAACGATTGAATTTGATTCTTACATGATTCCAACTTCTGATTTAAATAAGGGGGATTTAAGGTTGTTAGAGGTTGATAATAGGTTGATTGTGCCAATACAAACACAAGTACGAGTATTAGTAACTGCTGCGGATGTTTTACATGCCTTTGCAGTACCATCTTTGGGGGTGAAGGTAGATGCGGTGCCTGGACGATTGAACCAAACTAGTTTTTTCCTTAAAAGACCAGGAGTTTTTTACGGACAATGTTCGGAGCTATGTGGGGCAAATCATTCTTTTATGCCTATTGTAATTGAGGGCGTATCGTTAGAGAAGTATGTATCTTGAGTAGCAACACAGTCTGAGGAGGCTTAAGGCGGTAATTCGTTTCTTAATGGTGTGTAACTCATGAGGTAGAGTAGTAGACTTTTAATCTGTAAGTAGTTGGTTCGAGTCCAATCACATCAGTATGCCACAGTTAGAGGCGGTAACTTATTTGTGTCAGTATATATGAAAATTATTAATTTTGTTTTTTTTATTTTCAATACTTGTAAATTCTATACTGTCCAGATTACAATGACAGATTGTAACTAGAGATCAATTTAATTCCACAGAAATGAAGAAAGAAAGAATTAAGTTAGAAACTATTTTAATAATATAATGTTTGCGGCTTATTTTGATCAATTTAATGTAGTTAAATTAATAACAATACAAGTTTTTTTAGGGGATTGATCAGTGACTTTTACTAACTCTTCGATGATGATGGTATTAGCCGTTCTTATATCCTGATCATTGTTAGAGTGGAATAAATTAATACCTAATAGGTGACAATTTATTATTGAGTTTGTATATATAAATATTCATTCGGTGGTTCAAGAAAATTTAGGTAAGTTAGGGCAAAAGTTTTTTCCTTTTGTGCTATGTCTTTTTATATTTATTGCCATGTTAAATATTTTAGGATTATTCCCTTATGTGTTTGTCCCAACCGCCCAAATAGTAATTACTTTAGGGATATCTGTGTCAATAATAATAGCTGTAACGTTATTAGGTCTTTTAACATTTAAATTAAACTTTTTAAGTATATTAATGCCAGGGGGGGTTCCGTTAGTGTTGGCTCCATTTCTTGTTGTAATAGAGACGGTAAGTTATTTAATTAGGGCTATTTCGTTAGGGGTAAGATTAGCCGCTAATATATCTGCGGGGCATTTATTATTTGCTATTTTATCTGGATTTGCATTTAACATGTTATCAAGCGGAATGATAATTTTAAGTTTTATCCCTATGTTAATAATGGTATTTATAACACTATTAGAAATAATGGTGGCTGTAATTCAGGCTTATGTGTTTTGCTTATTAACAACTATTTATTTAGGGGATACTATAGCATTACATTAAGCCAAGTGGGCCTTACCCATAGCTCAATTTGGGGGAGCATTTACCTTCTAAGTAAGAGGTTGTAGGTTCAAGTCCTATTGGGTAATTAAAAAATTTAGAGAGTTTATGATGCAACAAATTTATCATCCTTATCATTTAGTTAAACCAAGCCCATGACCTTATATAGGAGGTTCTGGTGCTCTTTTAACAACTGTGGGGGCGGTAGTGTATTTTCATTATAGTCCTGGTTGAGTATTAAGTTTTGGTTTAGTAATAATTGTAGTAACAATGGTGGTATGATGACGAGATGTTATTAGGGAAGCAACGTATCAAGGTCATCACACCTTAGTTGTAAAACAGGGACTAAAGTATGGAATGATTTTATTTATTTTATCTGAGGTTTGTTTGTTTTTTTCTTTTTTTTGAGCTTTTTTTCACAGTAGTTTAGTGCCAACTGTAGAAATAGGTGCAGTTTGACCACCTAGAGGGGTTGACCCTCTTAATCCGTTTTCAATACCTTTATTGAATACTGTTGTTTTACTAAGTTCTGGGGCTACTGTTACTTGAACTCATCATGCAATAATTAGTGGTAAGAGAAAAGAAGCTATTATAGGTTTAGTTTTAACAGTTTTTTTAGGAATCTTATTTACAGGATTACAAGCAATGGAGTACTATGAGGCTCCTTTTACAATTTCTGATTCAGTGTATGGATCAACTTTCTTTTTGACAACAGGGGCTCATGGGGCGCATGTTTTAATAGGTAGTTCTTTTTTATTAGTATGTTTATTAAGACTTATAAACTATCAATTCACAAGACATCATCACTTCGGATTTGAGGCGGCGGTATGATATTGACATTTTGTGGACGTAGTTTGATTATTTCTTTTTATCTTTATGTATTGATGAGGATCATAGTAAATAAGAATAATTATAGTGGTTAGCTAAAATGGGAAGGCGTTAAGTTTTGATCTTAATAATTGCAGGTTCGAGTCCTGCACGACTAGGTTTGAGGAGATTAGGTCAATGGTAGACTGATAGCCTTCAAAGTTTTTAGTGTTGGTTCGATTCCAGCATCTTCTGTTTTTTAAAATTTTATCTCTACAATAGCTTAGCGGTAAAGCCTTTAGCTGTTAACTAAAATTATATCAGTTCGATTCTGATTTGTAGAGGGGAGTGTGGTGAAAGTGGTAAACACATTTGATTTAGGTTCAGAGTCTTGTAGGTTCGAGTCCTGCCACTCTTAAGGTGATAAAAACAATAAGAAAAGAGAGCCCTATTATATCTTTGGTAAATAATTTATTAATTGATCTTCCTGCACCATCTAATATAAATTATTTATGGAATTTTGGTTCTTTATTGGGGGTTTGTTTAGTTATACAATTAATAACCGGAATATTTTTGGCTATGCATTATTGTGCAGATGTGAATTTGGCATTTACATCTGTAGTTCACATTACAGGGGATGTAAATTATGGGTTTATTTTGAGGTACTTGCATGCTAATGGGGCGTCAATGTTTTTTTTTTGTGTTTATTTACATATAGGGAGAGGTATTTATTATGGTAGTTATTCTAAAATTATAGTTTGAAATGTTGGGGTATTACTCTTTTTATTAATGATAATAACTTCTTTTATTGGCTATGTTTTACCTTGAGGACAAATGTCTTTTTGAGCTGCCACTGTTATTACTAATTTATTATCTGCTATTCCTTATATAGGGGATGATATAGTAAAATGAGTTTGAGGGGGGTTTAGTGTATCAAACGCTACTTTAAATAGATTTTATAGTCTTCATTATTTATTACCTTTTATATTGGTCGGGTTGGTAATGGTACATTTAATAGCTTTACATGAAGATGGATCAAATAATCCGTTAGGAGTAAGATCTGATATAGATAAAGTGCCATTTCATCATTATTACAGTGTAAAGGATTTATTTGGAGTAATAATTTTATTAATAGGTTTGTGTGTGCTAGTTTTCTTACTTCCGTATTTATTGGGGGATGCAGAAAATTTTAAACAAGCTAATCCTCTTGTAACCCCGGAACATATAAAGCCTGAATGATATTTTCTTTTTGCTTATGCTATTTTACGGTCTATCCCAAATAAATTAGGCGGAGTAATAGCCTTATTGGCAAGTGTATTAATTTTATTTTTTTTACCGTATCTTCACAGAAGTAAGTTAAGGGGTTTAAGTTTTAGACAATTAAGTAAAATCTTTTTTTGATTTTTAGTTGGAGACTTTTTACTTTTAACTTGAATAGGTGGTCAACCTGTAGAAGAACCATATATACTCATTGGTCAAATGGCGTCTTTATTTTATTTTGCTTATTTTTTAATAATAGTACCTATAATGGGTATTTTAGAGAATAGATTATTAAAGTTGGTGTAAAAAAATTTGAAGTCTTTGTAGCTCAACTTGGGGGAGCATTTACCTTGTAAGTAAGAGGTTGTAGGTTCAAGTCCTATTAGAGACAAAAAATTTAATTTTATAAAAAATCAAGATCATAATTAGTATTAAATGGCAACTGAAATATTAACCGCAGCCAAATTTGTCGGGGCTGGGGCGGCTTCTATTGGGGCAGCTGGTAGTGGAGCAGGAATAGGTACTGTATTTGGTAACTTAATCATAGGGTACGCAAGAAATCCTTCTCTAAAGCAGCAATTATTTACATATGCAATCTTAGGGTTTGCAATATCAGAGGCTATGGGATTATTTTGTTTAATGATGGCCTTCTTAATATTGTTCGCACTCTAAAGTTGTGCAAAGATTTGTCTTTGCTTAAGATGAGATGACTGAGGGGGTAAGGTGGTAGTTTGCTAAATTACTAAAGTTTTGGCTTTGCATGGGTTCGAGTCCCATTCTCATCAGTTTACAGGGAATAGATCAATTGGTGGATTGTCTGCTTTGGGAGTAGGAGGTTGTGAGTTCAAGTCTCATTTCCTTGATGTTAAGAGAAAATATGTTAGAATTAGTAGTTTTATTCCCTATGATGGGTATATTTAATATATTGATCATAATAAGAGAAAATGATATAAGATTAAAAAAAATTGCTTTAGAGTGGTCTTTGTTAACGTTAACAACAACAATTCTATTATGACTTTCTTTTGACGGGGAGGGGCAATTTCAAGCCATTAAAAAATTTGAGTGAGTTCCAGGGTCGGCTCTCTTTGCAGTGGACGGGATTTCCCTTTTTTTTTTAATTTTAACTGCTTTATTAACCCCTATTTGTGTTTTAATAAGTTGAAATTCGATTAAATTTTTAATAAAAGAATTTTTATTATGTTTATTAATTATAGAAATATTATTGATGGGGGTGTTTACTATTTTAGATTTAGTAGGATTTTATATATTATTTGAGGGGGTATTAATACCAATGGTTTTAATTATAGGAATCTGGGGTTCAAGGGAAGAAAAAGTGCAAGCAGCTTATTATTTCTTTTTTTATACTTTTATTGGCTCTGTTTTTATGTTATTAGCTATATTTTTTTTATATGACCAAGTGGGAACTACTGATTATCAAACTCTATGTTGTCAACATTATGAAAAAGAGTTACAGTATTTTATTTTTATAGGTTTTTTTTTAAGTTTGGCAATTAAAATACCTAAAATACCATTTCATATATGATTGCCACAAGCACATGTTGAGGCTCCAGTTGCAGGGTCTGTAATTTTAGCAGGGATTTTATTAAAATTAGGGGGATATGGTTTTATAAGATTTTCATGGCCATTACTTCCAGAAGCTTCTGAGTATTTTGCCCCTTTAATTCAAATTTTAAGTTTACTGGCTATTATTTATGGAAGTTTAACTACTTGTCGACAGGTGGATTTAAAGCGTATAGTAGCTTATTCTTCAGTAGCTCATATGGGTTTGGTCACTTTAAGTTTATTTAGTCATACAGTTCAAGGTTTAGTGGCGGCTGTTTTTTTAATGTTAGCACACGGTTTAGTAAGTTCTGCTTTATTTATTGCCGTAACTTTTTTATACGAACGACATCATACTCGTTTAGTTAGATATTATAGGGGGATGGTTATTACAATGCCATTATTTGGTACATTGATGTTGACTTTAGTATTAGCTAATGCGTCAATTCCTTTAAGTTGCAATTTCGTAGGGGAATTTTTTTCATTATTGGTCGCCTTTGAGTATAGTTATGTCGTGGGGGTATTAGCTTCTTTTGGAACAGTTTTATCGGCCGGTTATTCTATATATTTGTACAATAGGGTTTGTTTTGGTCTCCCCTCAAAATTTATTTTTTATCCTAGAGATTTAAATAGACGTGAATTTTACATTCTATTAACTTTAGTAGTTTTAATCTACTTGATGGGTGTTTTTCCCTTTTTGGTGATAGATGTAATAAAGAGTTCTGTTATATTTCAAGAGGAGGTGAAAATAGCTCAGTGGTAGAGCGCAGGTTTGTGGGACCAAAGGTCGAGAGTTCAAATCTCTTTTTTCACTTATGCTTCTATAGTTTAGAGGTTAAGACATTAAGTTTTCAACTTAAAGACAGGAGTTCAAATCTCCTTAGGAGTAAAGTGGAAGGGTTATTTTATTTATTTGCATTAAGTATTGTTATATCGGGAGTAATGGTTATATCAGCTCTTAATCCTGTGCATTCTGTACTTTGATTAGTTGTGGCTTTTATTGGTGCATCTGCTATTTTTATTTTATTGGAAGTAGATTTTTTAGCGTTGATTTTATTAATTGTTTATGTTGGTGCTATTGCAATTTTATTTTTATTTGTAATAATGATGTTAAATTTAACTGGTTTAGAGGGGACAGATCGGTCTAATTATTTGCTTACTGGGTTTATAATAGGAGTAGTCTTTTTGTCTGAAGTATTTATACTTCAAACTCGAATTTCAACGGTAGAATCTTATGTTAATTCTAATTGAAACTTTATGGGGGCGTCTAATATTGAAGTATTGGGACGTGTTTTGTACACTAATTATTGATATTTATTTATTTTAGCTAGTTTTATTTTATTGGTGGCGTTGATTGGGGCGATTGTTTTAACACACGATACAAGAGTAAGGGTAAAAAGACAAGATATTTTTCTTCAAACTAGTCGTCAATTATGAAAAAATAATTAAAATGGACGCGGAATTTTTAGAAATATTTTTTTTAATATTATTTAGTGTAACTCTTTCCACTGTTATATCTGGGGCTTCCTATTTGGTAGGAATAAAACAACCGGACAGTGAGAAAGTTTCTGTGTATGAGTGTGGGTTTGATCCATTAGGGTCATCAAGGACTCCGTTTTCAGTAAAATTTTTTTTAGTAGGTATTTTGTTTTTGGTATTTGATTTGGAGATATCTTTTCTCTTTCCTTGATGTGTTATCTATAATCAAATTGGATTGTTAGGGATTTGAATGATGTATTTATTTTTAGTAATATTAACAATAGGCTTAATTTATGAATGAGTCAAAGGTGGATTAGAGTGAGAGTAGGGGTGTCTGTAATTTAAGGGGAAAATACTTATCTTCGAAATAAATAATAGGAGTTCAAATCTTCTCGGACATTGTGTTCTATGAGCATGTAGCAATCGGAACAGTGTTATTTGTACTAGGCGGTTTAGGGGTAGTTTTTAATAGAAGTAATTTAATAATAATGTTAATGTCAATAGAATTGATGTTGTTGGCTATTTCTTTTTTATTTATAATAAATTCAGTTATAGTAGATGATTTAATAGGACAAATATTTGCCATAATGATCATAACAGTAGCTGCAGCGGAATCTGCTATTGGTTTGGCTGTTTTAGTAGCTTATTATAGAGTGAGGGGAACAATAGTTGTTCGATCATTAAATCTTTTAAGAGGTAGAAAAAAATTTTTGTCGAGTGTTTTATTTAACTCGTTGATTGTATTCAACTAACCACAAAGATATTGGGACCTTATATTTATTATTTGGTGCTTTTTCGGGGATGATAGGAACTGGATTTAGTTTTCTTATTAGACTAGAACTATCAGCTCCCGGATCAATGTTAGGCGATGACCATCTTTACAATGTCATAATTACTGCTCATGGTCTTATAATGATCTTTTTTTTAGTTATGCCGGTTATGATTGGGGGGTTTGGTAATTGATTTGTCCCTCTCTATATTGGAGCACCGGATATGGCTTTTCCAAGATTAAATAATATTAGTTTTTGAGTTTTACCCCCATCATTGATATTATTGTTAGGTTCAGCTTTTGTTGAACAAGGGGTTGGGGCTGGATGAACACTTTATCCCCCTCTATCGAGCATACAAGCTCATTCAGGAGGTTCGGTTGATGCCGCGATATTTAGTCTTCATTTGGCCGGGATTTCCTCAATTTTAGGGTCTATGAATTTTATTACTACTATTTTTAATATGCGGGCGCCTGGTATTACGATGGATAGATTACCTTTATTTGTTTGATCTATTTTAGTAACAACTTACCTTTTAATATTATCTTTGCCTGTATTGGCAGGTGCGATAACTATGCTTTTAACAGATAGAAACTTTAATACAACCTTCTTTGACCCGGCGGGTGGTGGGGATCCAATATTATTTCAGCATTTATTCTGATTTTTTGGGCATCCTGAGGTTTATATTTTAATTCTGCCCGGGTTTGGTATTGTTTCTCAAATTATTCCAACATTTGCGGCTAAAAAACAAATATTTGGTTATTTAGGTATGGTTTATGCTATGGTTTCAATTGGAATATTAGGGTTTATTGTATGGGCTCATCATATGTTTACAGTAGGGATGGACGTTGACTCAAGAGCTTATTTTAGTGCGGCAACGATGATAATCGCCGTTCCTACCGGAATAAAAATCTTTAGCTGAATTGCTACAGTAGTCGGGGGGTCATTGAGAACAGACACTCCTATGTTATGAGCTTTAGGATTTGTGTTTTTATTTACTGTAGGAGGATTAACTGGAATTGTATTAGCTTGTAGTTCTTTAGATGTGTTACTTCATGATACATATTATGTGGTAGCTCATTTCCATTACGTTCTATCAATGGGAGCTGTATTTGCAATGTTTGGGGGGTTTTACTATTGATTTGGTAAAATTACAGGCTATTGTTATAATGAGGTCTTAGGAAAAATTCATTTTTGATTAATGTTTATTGGGGTTAATGTAACTTTCTTCCCTCAACATTTTTTAGGTCTAGCTGGATTACCAAGACGATACTCTGATTATCACGATAGTTTCACAGGTTGAAATCAAATTAGCTCAGTTGGTTCTCTGATATCAATTGTTAGTGTGATGGTATTTTTATATCTTGTTTACGACGCTTATGTACGAGAAATAAAATTTGTGGGATGAACTAATGATAGTGGTCACTTTCCATCGCTGGAGTGAGTACAAACTTCTCCTCCTGCTCATCACACTTACAATGAATTGCCTTTTGTGTATAAAGGAAGTAATTAATATAATTCTTAAGAGGGGAAAGATGGTCGAGTTGGTTAAAACGTCTATTTTGAAAGTAGAGATCATTTTATGATTCGTAGGTTCGAGTCCTGCTCTTTTCAAATTGTTAAGATAAACTATATGTTTATTAAAGGCTGATAGCTTACTAGGTAAAGCACGTTGCTCATAACGACGGTGTCGGTGGTTCGATCCCACTTCAGCTTATGTTAGGGGTTAAAGTTTACTAGGTAAAATAATAGATTGTCATTCTATAGAAATAGGTTCAATTCCTATTAACCTCGAGCGTTGTAGCATAATGGAAAGGGCAGTAGTTTGCAAAACTATTAGTATAGGTTCAATTCCTATCAACGCATAATGGTAATAGTAGTACTTAAGATTGTAGTGATATTAGTGTCATTATTAATTTCGATTGCATATTTAACATTAGCGGAACGAAAGATTTTAGGTTATATGCAAGTCAGAAAGGGGCCCAATGTGGTAGGAGTTTATGGTTTATTACAGCCTTTGGCAGACGGATTAAAATTATTCATTAAAGAAATAATTATTCCAAATCATGCTAATATGCTTATATATATTGTAGCCCCTATTTTATCTTTAACGTTGGCTTTTATTGCCTGAGGGGTTATTCCTTATGGGCCGGGGGTAGTATTGAGTGATTTGGGAGTAGGGATACTTTATTTATTTGTTGTTTCTTCCATAAGTGTTTATGCTGTGTTGATGTCTGGTTGATCAAGTAACTCCAAGTATGCTTTTTTAGGGGCTATAAGAGCGGCGGCTCAAATGATAAGTTATGAGGTGTCAATAGGGTTAATAATCATAGCGGTTATTTTATGTGTGGGTTCTTTAAGTTTATCTGAGATTGTCATGGTTCAAGAGAACATACCATTTATTTTACCATTATTTCCTGCGGCAATAATGTTTTTCGTTTCAGTTTTAGCTGAGACTAATAGGGTCCCCTTTGATTTAACAGAGGGTGAATCAGAATTAGTATCTGGATTTAATGTAGAGTATTCGAGTATGTCATTTGCTCTATTTTTTTTAGCGGAGTATTGCCATATAATATTGATGTCAACTTTTGGGGTGTTACTTTTTCTTAGTGGGTGATTATTACCTTTAAGTATGATTCCGTCTTTCTATAATTTTGTGTGGTTTGCGATAAAAACAGTTATAGTTGTATTTTTATTTATTTGAATAAGAGCAACTTACCCTAGAATCCGATATGATCAATTAATGACTTTATTATGAAAATCCTATTTGCCTTTAAGTGGTGGGTTTGTAATATTAGTGTCCGGGATTCTTATAGGAGAAAGTGCTTTTCCTCCTGCATAGATCATATAAGTAGAGATCCATTGTGGTGAAAAAGGTAGACACGTTGGACTTAAAATCTAATGGTAATGGCCGTATGAGTTCAAGTCTCATCAGTGGAATATAGAAATAATTAACCCGGCATGTAGCTTATTTAGGTAGAGCACAGTCTTGATAAGACTGAGGGCATTGGTTCAATTCCATTCAAGCCGAGTGGTTGTAAAATTAATTAGAGTAAAGTGGCAGAAGGGTGATGCGTACCGCTGTAAACGGTATATTTTGAGAGTTCGAGTCTTTCCTTTACTATTTTGTTTATAGAGAAGACTAAGGGTTAGTCGCCAGGCTCATGATTTGGAAATGTAGGTTCGAGTCCTACCTCTATTTTATCCTTTAAAAGATTAAATGTATGATATAGTAATGAGTTCTGAGGTATTATTAAGTATAGCTGTGTTAAGTTTAGTTCTCTATGGTATCAATTTATCAACACTTAAAATATCAATTTGGGTAATTTTTATTGTTGGGATCATAGTAGGATTGGATAAGGGCCAGGTGTCGTGAATAGGTTATTTAACAAACGGTTTGTTGATAACAAGTTGTTGAATAGTTACTTGTAAACTTATAATTATAATTGGTGCTATTTCAATATTATTGATGGGTGTAGGAGAGGAAATTATTGTTCGGCCAACTCGGTCTGCTCCTATATTAGTATTAATAGTAGCATTAAGTTCATTATTATTAGTTTCCTCAATAAATTGATTCTCTATTTACTTGGCGATTGAGTTACAAACATTAACATTGTTTATTTTGGTGGCGTTAAAGAGAGATAGTGCTTATAGTACTGAGGCTAGTTTAAAGTACTTTGTACTAGGGGCAGTGTCTTCTGGTTTATTTTTATTTGGATGTGTGTTACTATACGGGGCAACTGGATCAACTAGTGTTCAAGAGATAAACTCTTATTTAACTGCGGACATAGGAAAAATATTAGTGACTATCTCTTTACTATTTAAATTATCGGCGGTTCCTTTTCATATGTGGGCCCCAGATGTGTATGAGGGGTCTCCTACAATAATAACTGCTTTATTAACAACTGTTCCTAAGATTGGAGTATTTTCAATTTTAGTTCAAGTTGGTCCTGTGACTAATGTAGTGTTAATTTGTGCTGTTTTGTCAATAGTTTATGGGGCTATTGGGGCCTTAAATCAAACTAAAGTTAAGCGGCTATTAGCTTATAGTGGTATAGGGCATATGGGATTTATACTATTTGGGGTTGCAATAGGATCTTTTGAAAGTATTCAAGCTGGTTTGATATATATGATAATTTATGTTATAATGTCTATATGTAGTTTTTCTATATTATTGTCTTTAAATTTTACTAAAGATTATATAATAGAGGTAAAGGAATTATCCAGAAAAAATCCTGTTGTAGGGCTAACATTGGCGTTTACTTTTTTATCCACTGCGGGGATTCCTCCTTTAGCTGGATTTTTAAGCAAATGACTTGTATTGCTCTCTGGAGTGTCAAGTGGTTACTATGTAATTAGTTTAATAGTAGTGGTTAGTTCTGTTATTGCCGGAGTTTACTATGTGAGAGTGGTACAAATAATATATTTTCAAGTAGAAAGTTCTATATTAATTTGAGAAAGAATATTTAAAAAAGAGAGAGTAATGGGATTAAGTAAATCTATGTTGATTGGGGTAACTTTTTTTATAATATTATTATTGATGGCTTGCCCAAACTTCTTATTACAAATAACTCACGGCGCAACGATAAGTTTATATTAAAAATGTATATATTAGTTTTATTTATACCTTTATTAAGTGCGATGATTTCCGGATTTTTGGGAAGAAAAATAGGGACAAGAGGCGCCGGGGTTATAACCTCAAGTTGTATATCTATAACTGTAATAATTTCTGGTTGAATTTTTTATGAGACTGTCTTAAATGGTTCTTCCACTTATTTAAAATTATGAGGGTGATTTGATTCAGAATTATTTACCACGGATTTTGGATTACAATTTGATAGTTTAACTTCAACTATGCTCATATTAATAACAAGTGTGTCGGCTTTGGTGCATATTTATTCCACCGGCTATATGTCAGATGACCCCCACATTCCTCGGTTTATGTCTTATTTGTCATTATTTACTTTCTTAATGATAGTTTTAGTGACGAGTGATAATTATGTACAACTATTTATTGGTTGAGAGGGGGTAGGTTTATGTTCTTATCTTTTAATTAATTTTTGATTAACTAGAATAAAGGCCAATAAGGCAGCTATGAAAGCTATGTTAATAAATCGAGTCGGGGATGTTGGGTTGTTGTTAGCCATGTTTATGATAATAAAAGAATTTGGCACACTTGAATATTCCACAATTTATAGTTTATTGGGGGGCATAGATAGAAAGAGTTTAACTGTAATTTGTCTATTGTTATTTTTCGGGGCGGTAGGAAAGTCCGCTCAATTAGGTTTACATACTTGGTTGCCAGATGCCATGGAGGGTCCAACTCCAGTTTCAGCTTTAATCCATGCGGCAACGATGGTAACAGCAGGGGTATTTTTAATTATTAGGTCTGGTCCGCTTTTTGAGGGGTCATCTTTAGTATTAACTGTAGTAACTTTTATAGGGGCCTTAACCGCTTTTTTTGCCGCAACAACCGGGATGGTACAGAATGATCTTAAAAAAGTAATTGCTTATTCTACTTGCAGTCAATTAGGTTATATGGTGATGGCATGCGGAGTGTCTAATTATTCCACAAGTTTATTTCATTTGTTGAATCATGGTTTTTTTAAAGCTCTATTGTTTTTAAGTGCAGGTTCAGTTATACATGCTGTCAATGGAGAACAAGATATGAGGAAAATGGGGGCCTTAATTAGGTCAATTCCTTTTACTTATACTATGGTATTGATAGGTTCTTTATCTTTGATGGGCTTTCCTTATTTAACCGGCTTTTATTCTAAGGACTTAATATTAGAGTTAGCTTATGGTAAATATTATATTATTTTTGCTTATTGATTGGGGAGTTTTTCAGCTTTATTAACAGCTTTTTATTCTGTAAGATTGATTTATTTAACTTTTATAACTAATACTAATGTTAATAAGGGGATTTTTAGAGGGGTAGATGAATCTTCTTCAAATATAACTTTTCCTTTATTATTATTGGGTTTTGGAAGTATTTTTGTTGGCTATCTTGCTAAAGAAGTCGTTCTCTCAAATACTATTGGTCCAGTTGTTACAAATTTTATAAAGATTACTCCTTTTGTATTAAGTTTATTAGGTATGTTTTTTGCTTTTATTGTGTATAGTAGTGGAGTGGTTTTTAAATGAGGTGTGTTCAGGAAATTTGAAGGTCAACGTGTATTGTACACTTTTTTTAATTCTGCTTGACAATTTAATTATATTATAAATAATTTTTTTGTAAATTATATATGAAAATTTGGTCATCTTATCACATATAGAATTATAGATAGAGGGCTGTTGGAAATTATCGGACCAAGGGGGGCGTCTCAAGTTTTAATAAGATCAACTCAAAGGGTAAGTAATTTACAATCCGGTACGGTGTTTAATTATGCTTTAATTATGATTGTATTTACTTCTTTATTTATTTTGGGTAATAATATGGGGTTTTAGCTCATGTGGTAGAGCATGGACTTTGCAAGTCTGGGGCGGCTGGTTCGAGTCCAGTAAACTCCAT